>JARFOD010085036.1:0-18835 GCA_031763545.1 Mopalia muscosa | reverse complement strand
TATTATTATTATTATTATTATTATTATTATTATTATTATTATTATTATTATTATTATTATTATTATTATTATTATTAATAATAATTATTATTATTATTATTATTTATTTAACGAGGAGGTGCAATTAGCACCAAAAAATACAATCTTTCCTGAACCCGTCACACACACTTTCACACTTACACAAATACAAAACAGAATTAAAGAAGAGACCAAACAAAAATTAAATAACAAAAAAAAAAAATTAATACATTTTTTTTTTTAAATACTAAAAAATTATAATCATTATATAAATCAAATAAAAGTATGAAGATTGTTAACAATATGTACAATTAAAAGTAGGAGAAACCATATACAGTAGTATTATATGGGATTCAAATACAGTATAGTCATGTATATGATACAATATATTGTATAAAACAAAATTGCGATACAAACATTACTAACATGAAATCACATGTCATATTTACTTTAATGTAGCTTTTTTTTCTAGTCGCCTTTTGAATATGTTTATGTTTTCCGATTGTTTTATGTTTATTGGTAGACTGCTCCAGAGAATAGCTCCAGAGTATTTAAAGGATCGTGTATATAATTCATTGTTTGGTAGAGTAGCAGATTGGAATATGTAGTTGATGTAAGGGATTTCACACACACTGTAGCTGTCATAGTAAACACACCAGATAAATATTTGGGAGAAAGAGTTTTTGAACATTTAAACATGATAATTGCTTTTTGATAATATATTCTATCATAAACCGTCATCCGTCTAAGATATGAACTTATCTTAGGTAGTCACTTATTAGAAGAACATTTGCATTATAGAAAATAATTCTTACATGTTGTGGTAAATATTTCTTTATGTTTTGTAACACTGAGAGCTTGGATGACATTTGTGAACACAGCAGTTGGACATGCTTTTCCCATGTGACACACTCATCAATTGTAATGCCCAAAAGTTTAACATGTTTGACAGTTTCTATTTCAACACCATCTATATGTAGTTTTAGAGGGTTGGGGTGAGTGGCTATTTTTTTCATGATTTTTGTTTTTTAGAGTTATTTCAACCTACAAAATTTTCTGAACAGGTATATGTTCTAACTAAAAAAGTGTTACCCCAAAATAACGAAAATACTGTTAATCTTCACTTTCTAAAAGACACAAAAATTATTTATTTATTGCCATTCCATTATTTTCACACCATTTTGCCATATTATGGACACCATTGTTCAAATTAATATTAATTTAATCTATATTTGTACCTGGTGTCGAAAGAGTGGTATCATCTGCAAATAAATATATTACGCAATTTTGGACATGTAGCGGAAGGCCAAAAAGAGCAAAGGTCCCAGGCAGAATGGAAATTGCATGGTCTATAGTTGTTGACAGAAGTTTTTAAACTATTTTTATGAAAGGGGGTTACCCGTGCTTCTTTAAATTTATATGGAAAGATTCCTGTTCCTATTGACTGGTTAAATATAAATGTTAAAGAGGATGTTATGAAAGGAGCGGTCATAATTAACAGTCTTGGTCCTATCCCATCTATACCCATTGATTTCTTCGGATCAAGCTCCATCAACTTTTTAATACTTCGGCTTGAGTTATGAATTTAGTATCAAGAGGGGATTAATTGGTCCATTATCTTTTCTTCAATAAAAGCTGATAGTTTTAAATAATCTGGGTTTGGTGCGGTTTTCACAATTGACGTCCCTACATTAACAAAATATACATTTAAAATATTGGCTATTTCAGATTGATCACTAGTTTGTTCAGCATGGTTTTTATCAAGAATAGAGGGGAATGGCGGGGCTGATGATGAACATAGATCTCTCATCATCCTCCACAGGGTCTTTGTATTCGCTTTGTTACAAACAGCCTCTCGAATCTCTTCAGACTTTGCCTCACGAATTATGTTTTATTTCGCCACTTTTTATATTCATTATGATTTCGTTTTCTTTTGAACATATCTCTTGTTTGGCGCGCTATTTTGATATCATCATTGTACCAATCAGGTTGTTTATATTTTTTTACTCGTTTCGTCCTGATTGGGGCATGTTTTGAAATGTCTAACCATATTCCAAGAGCTTTATTAGGGTCACTTTCCATTTCTACTAATTGAAAGGGAACTTCCGCGATATCGTGTAGAAAAGCTGCATCATCAAAGCATTTAAAATCCCTGTATTGAATTTTTATGTGAGTATTTTTTAATTCCTTTCTTAAACTAAATTTTGTGAAACAGGTGGGAAAATGGTCACTTATGGAATAGCGAGGACCTTTTATTACCACAATATTTGTAGGTTTAGTTGTGAAGACGTGATCTAAACATTTTTCTCTTGTTTAACTGATTCAAGTGGGTTGAGATATTAACTGATGTAAGTCAAAACTATTAACAAGGCTAGCCCATCTCTCGGTGATGCTAGTAGGTAACATAAAATCAATATTTAAATCTCCTACAGTAATAAATTCCATGTCTTTCAGGGATGCTTTATGAAGTTCTCCAGCCAACTGAGTGTTCCATATACAGGGGGAACTTGGTGGTCGGTAGACAAAGCATACAAGGAACAGCTTTTCATTACCATTACTAAATTCAGAGGACTCTAAATCTAATCGTCGTTTGACTAAAACATGGTCAGCTACATAAACCACTAAACCACCTCCTTTTCTATAAAGCCTGTCTTTCCTGAACTCTTACATTGAATATCCATTGATGTCCAATTGATGATCAGTTGTTTTATTGTTGAGGAATGTTTCACTAAAACCTAAGATGTGATAGTCCTTTGAAACCTTTAACTCATCTAGTTTTGGGAGTAAATGTTCAATATTTAGATGTTGGATACGTGTTTTTTGGATATGGGTTTTTTTGATATGTGTGTTTGTTGGATATGTGTGTGTGTTGGATATGTGTTTGTTGGATATGTGTGTTTGTTGGATATGTGTTTGATGGATATGTGTGTTTGTTGGATATTTGTTGGATATGTGTTTTTTGGATATGTGTTTTTTTGATATGTGTTTGATGGATATGTGTGTTTGTTGGATAAGTGTGTGATGGGTATGTGTGTTTGTTGAATATGTGTTTGGTGGATATGTGTTGGATATGTGTGTTTATTGGAAATGTGTGTTTGTTGGAAATGTGTGTTTGTTGCATAAGTGTGTTTGTTGGATATGTGTGTTTGTTGGATATGTGTTTGATGGATATGTGTGTTTATTGGATATTTGTTGGATATGTGTTTTTTGGATATGTGTTTGTTGGATATGTGTGTTTGTTGGATATGTGTGTTTGTTGGATATTTGTTGGATATGTGTTGATTGGATATGTGTTTGTCGGATATGTGTGTTTGTTGGATAAGTGTTTGATGGATATGTGTGTTTGTTGGATATTTGTTGGATATGTGTTGATTGGATATGTGTTTGTTGGATATGTGTGTTTGTTGGATATGTGTTTGATGGAGATGTATTGGATATATGTGTTTGTTGGGTATTTGTTGGATATGCGTTGATTGGATATGTGTGTTTTTTGGATATGTGTTTGTTGGATATGTGTTTGATGGATAAGTGTTTGATGGATATGTGTGTTTGTTGGATATGTGTTTGATGGATATGTGTTGGATATGTGTGTTTATTGGAAATGTGTGTTTGTTGGATATGTGCGTTGGTTGGAAATGTGTGTTTGTTGCATAAGTGTGTTTTGTTGGATATGTGTTTGATGGATAAGTGTGTTTGTTGGATATGTGTTTGCTGGATATGTGTGTTTATTGGATATGTGTGTTTGTTGGATATGTGTTGATTGGATATGTGTTTTGTTGGAAATGTGTTTGATGGAAATGTGTGTTTTTTTGTTATGTGTTTGATGGATATGTGTGTTTGTTGGATTTGTGTGTTTGTTGGATTTGTGTGTTTGTTGGATAAGTGTTTGATGGTTATGTGTTTTTTGGATTTGTGAATTTGTTGGATATGCGGGTTTGTTGGATATTGTTGGATATGTGTTTGATGGATGTGTGTTTGTTATAAACATCTTTTCGTAGACTAGGGTGATGGCGTCGAGAATGTGAGTGTAACAGTGCGGAAGATCTGTTGATATCCGATATATACAAAGTGAGTTTGATTTTGCTGTTTAAACCAGATTGAATATTGACTGCAGTTGTATCAAATTTTAATTCAATGTTTAAGCCCCTCTGATACAGCAATGGATTACAATAATAGTATTGCAACTTACTATATTTAGGCTCTTGATGGTTCAAACTTTGGTTCGGCGGGCCTTTAGCAGTAGACAATCTGTCTGGCAGGGCCCATTCAGTGCTTTGTGGGATATGCCTAGCGGTTTAAAACTGGTTTCTAATGTTGCTTTCTTTGTTGGGTGCAGGGCATTGTTTGGTCTCAATTTAAGGACCACAGGGGCCGAATAAAGCAGGGGTTCCTGACTGATGTCCATATATGTGTAGGACAGGTTAAAACAATCATGCTTTTGCAGTCAAGAGATGGTAAACCGTTCGTTTGGTCAAAATTGTTGGATATGTGTTGATTGGATATGCGTTTGTTGGATTTGTGTTTTTTGGATATGTGTGTTTGTTGGATAAGTGTATGATGGATATGTGTGTTTGATGGATATGTGTGTTTTGGATATGTGTTTGTTTATTGGATATGTGTTTGTTGGATATGTGTCTTTTGGATATGTGTGTTTGTTGGATAAGTGTTTGATGGATATGTGTGTTTGTTAGATAAGTTTTTGATGGATATGTGTGTTTGTAGATTGGATATGTGTTTGTTGGATATGTATGTTTGTTGGATAAGTGTTTGATGGATGTGTGTTTGTTGGATAAGTGTTTGATGGATATGTGTGTTTGTTGGATAAGTGTTTGATGGATATGTGTGTTTGTTGGATGTGTTTTTGATGGATATGAGTGTTTGTTGGATATGTGCGTTTGTTGGATTTGTGCGTTTGTTGGATTTGTGCGTTTGTTGGATATGTGTTTGATGGATGTGTGTTTGTTGTGAAACATCTTTTCATAGACTAGGGTGATGCCGCCGAGAATGTGAGTGTAACAGTGCAGAAGATCTGTTGATTTCCGATGTATACAAAGTGAGTTTGAATTTGCTGTTTAAACCGGATTGAATATTGACTGCAATTGTATCAAATCTTAATACAATGTGTAAGTCCCTCTGATACAGCAATGGATTACAATAATAGTATTGTAACTTACAATATCTAAGCTCTTGATGATGGCTCAAACTTTGGTTCGGCGGGCCTTTTGCAACAGACGATTTGTCAGGCAGGGCCCATTCAGTGCTCTGTGTGATATGCCTAGCGGTTTAAAACTGGTTTCTAGTGTTGCTTTCTTTGTTTGGTGCAGGGCATTGTTTGGTCTCAATTTAAGGACCACAGGGGCCGAATGAAGCAGGGGTTCCTGACTGATGTCCATATATGTGTAAGACAGGTTAAAACAATCATGCTTCTGCAGTCAAGAGATGGTAATCCGTTGGTTTGGTCAAAATACTCAGGGCTGCCTTTTTATCCTCTCTTTATGTTTAACAGGGCCAGGTGGCGACAGTCAAACCTTGTGAACCCTCCCCCCTCTGCCCCTTCACCTGCACATTTATATCTATTCCTAAACAATTCTTATAACGTTGGCTTTATGTCTTAGATACCATATTCCTAATTAATTTGAAAACTAAAATGAAATCTGATTGTTCTGTGTGTTGAATGAATTCTTTGATTGATTGATTGGTGTTTTACTCCGTGCTTAAGGGTATGATACTTATGACTTAATTTTCTTCCAGTGTTCAGTAGACACCATTGATACACTTCAAACAAACTGCCCTTAGCCGGAGGTCTCCGTATATTAGTGATATCAGCATATTTGTGGCTATAATATCTTACTCCTGGACAATAACAATCAAGAACCAAACAGAAATACTTTGGGTTGCCCTTTAGCTCCAAAATCCCCAAGGCAAACAGGAAGCTCACTTCAACCCATCACATCAAGGAGTCTTCTGTCCTTAATCCCAGACTAAATACAATTTTTTTTCTTCTCCATAGCCTTTGGTAAAAGAATTACAGTTTTCTGAAGATTTCCAGAACAAGGATTTTTTAATTTTTTTTTTTAACATCCAAATAAAATCCTGTATTAGACGTATGTGGTCTTAATATCCATACCGACTTTGTTTGGTTTCGGACAATTTTTTCTTCTTTCTCCGACAGCTGGAAAAATTGCCCCGGCCTTAGATACCACATTACCCACATTGATAGATTAACCACAGCGATCAAACCGAATAAACTCATTATCTTTCTTCGGAGTTATAACTGTAACCGACATGTACCATGTCACACTGTCGAGAAATCCATTATGAAATAATTTACACATTTTGTAGTAATGACAAAATTAAAAAGAAAACAGATTTTATATTCACAAGACAAAACATGTTTATTTCACAAATTCGTAATACCCAGCACCCTACTCCTCTTACATACTTCAACCAAACAGTGTTATGGGACATTTTCATATAAATTGAGGAGGATATCTCTGCATGAATTCTTGAATTTCACGAACATACATACCATTTTTAATTTACAAATCCGCCAAAATCTGGTACCAATAAAAAATTTCCACCAATAAGTTTCAAACAAAAACCAGTCTCTGAAATTCCCCCCGAAGTCCTATGAAAATGTCCCCCTGGATTCAGATGTGCAACATATAAAACGTGACAAGTTAAACACAATTAACAGTAAACAAAGTCTACCAGAGACCTACATGAAAGTTTTTTTTTTGTTTGGTAAGAAAAACTAAAATTCTGAACAGTTGACCTAGTTCTTGTCAAACCATCATCAAGCACTGTACAACAAACTATTTCGCATGTCATGTAACAATGGAAATAAAACCGAAATTGGTGCGTGTCGTACAGGGTTTGATGAAAACAACCAGATGACTCAAAAGAGATTAGATTGAGTGGATCACATATGGAAATGCATGGACTCTTTGAGGCATAGAGGTATCGTATTAAAAAGGCAAGGATAATCAATATCAAGCTATTCATGAAGTGGTGATACGAAACGTAAGTAATTCTAACAAATTACAGGCAGTCCTAATTTCTATCACATGGGACATAACAGGCTTAATTAACAGCAAAATGACACGAAACAGACATGATAAAAACCATACGAAAATCTATAAATACAGGTGATCATAGTAAACCACAGTTTTGATTGATACAGAAAGTACTTATGAACTAAAACACGATTTAATATATATATATTTATAGAAAGGTGATTAACTGTATTGGCTGAGAACATAATAATAGTGCATGGTAAACAGATTACAGGCAGATAAGGAAATTTTCTTTATATTTATAGTACTATATAACAAGAGGCAATTAATATACACAGAGTGATTTGAATTTGCAGTTTTGTACATATTTATTTAAACTTACTTTGACATTAATTTTAAAGTTTTCTTTTGAAGGTTATTTGTAAAGATTGTTATTTATGTTGTTCCATTCCTCAGCAATGTCAAATTTGCACAATAAATTGAAACTAAAACAAGAAAAGGTGAACTTAAAATATGAAATTTAAAGTTCAAAGCACTGACTTCGGAAAGTATTGTCAGAATGATACTTCTAACATATTTGACTTTATAAATTTTAAAAACCTCCACAAAATCCACTCTATGAATTTTACAATATCACATCTGAACAAGTTCAATTCATGACAGTATTTTAATCTCCATAAAAATTCGGATAAAAATCATAATTTAAGATTACATTTTATTTTTTGCAATGCTTCCAATTTTTATGAATAAACTAATTGGACAGATCATTTGATTACCAATGTCAACAGACTCTTTCTTAAAACAATTCTCCTACCCTGTATTTATATGGGTTTTAAGCTACATGGTTTTTTAGTCAGGAAATGGTTTCCAAAAGCAATCCCCAACACAATATTGCCTATGCAGGGATTTCTTTAACATAAATAATAAATGTCCATTCCTGTGATAGAATGATAAATTTGTTGTAGTATTGCTTTCTGCTGCACTTCACAAGCCTTTGACAAGTGAGTGTAAGAAGTTCACATATAAAGACTGGCTAGTTTTTCTTTTTGTCTTCTCTCAGGTGATACTGAACAGTTACATCCTGATATTGTCCGGTCAAGTATATACCAATGTTTAAATTAACAGCCAAGATCAAATACACATGTTGACGATACTTTGTAAAGCAATGACCATGAACTTCTTAATACTATTCAATATTCCCACAAGATATGAACATAATACACATTACAAATCCCACATTTTCTTTTATAACAAAGTGTGGGTAATGTACCATCAATATAAAGCTATAATAAACTTGATCAGAACATAAATAAGAAATAATTTGATTGATTTATTGATTAATTGATGTGTAACACCTACTCTCAAGGGTATCTCACTTATAAGAGGTGGTGTACTTTAACAGTAATAGCTACACTTACACAACCATAAAATGTGAAGTGGCCATTTTCTAATGATCAAGACAACATAAAAACTAAATTTTCAATTAGATTAGTATATTTTTTTATTTATGAAATATATTTGTTTGCGTTGTACCTTATTGAAAATTGGCCCTAGAAAAAGCTATTAATTTCACTAAAAAAGTTTTGTTTTAAGATTTTTTCCAGAAATTTAGGTTTATGTACAAATTATCGAATAATCAACAGGATTAGTATTAATACATTAATAAATGGAAAAAAATAGGCCTCAAAATATATGCCAAGGGAGAATAGCTGGGAACTTTAATATAGGTTGTTTTGAGTTCTTGTATAACAGATTCTTTTTTCCAGTCTAATTCCATAGTCTTTATTTAAAATGAAAGCCGCTTCAATCTTTGAAAAAGCCACAGTAATAAGTAAACATTTTCCTTTCTGTTTGGGTATTTTATTTTCAATGTCTTTCCTCTTTTTTTGTTTGTTTTTCACCATTCATGCTGAAGAAATGAAAAATGTAAGTCCATTCATGTCTGTTAAGTTTGTACTGGCATCATGGGAGCACAGTGATCAAATTTTCCACTTTCAAAAGAAAGTCTGTTAAAAAGCACAACACAAAACACATGAAAAATAATGGCAGTCTTGTTTTCTTGTGACTGTGGACTAGTTGGCTACGGACAGTTTTTCCTATCCTTTTCCTCACACTGAAGAATTATTAGTCTTCATCTTCATCGGTTTCTTCTTCAGCTTGCTCTAGCCAGGTCAGCCATTGGTTTACCTGAAGATTGTAAACAAACAAATTCATTTAGTAACATGCTTTATTTTGTTTTGTTTATTGACATTCTGTCATAAATTTTATTTTACTAGAGATGTTCCAACCCAAACATGTGAATGACATCAAAAGTGACTAAAGTAAAAAGACAGCATTGCTACTCTTCTAAAAAAAAACTGGATGGAGGGCAAAGTATACAAACGGATTGCCTATTGCTTTTCCGCCCAAATATCCCAGGGGTGTGTTTCTTTGAAAGTGAAGATTACTTTCCGAGACAGGCCACAGGATTAGAAAGATTATCTCTATTGGTCTGTGTATTGGGCTGTCATTTTATATTTCTAAAAGCAATGACACTGGCACAGGGATGTAGACTAATTAAAATCGAACAATCATCTTATTTTGTAGATAAACTCCCAGAGACTAGATGTTCTAGATAACTACCAGAGACAAGTTTTTTAATAAATCTTTATCTAGAGTTGTGTTATGGGTAACCTGCAGGCATCTCGTTATCATTTTATATATATACCAAAATGTCAGGGACGCTTTCTGTTCATTTCATCGCTTGTTAAACTTTTCCTTCGGATTACCACAAGTATAGTGGAGCGAGAGGCGAGTCTTTCAAGCAACTGGTCCGAGTTAACAAGGAAAACTATTTTCCCTTTACCTGAAAGAGAGCCTTTCCTTTTCCAGGAAACTCATCATTAACTTCCTCCTTCCACTTGATAAAAGATTCCTCCTCCACGATCTCTAAATCGTACATATGCATGAAGAGACGAAGAATCATACCTGTAACGTAAGAATATAGCATAGAATATTTAGAAACTCTGAAATAAAATTCGCCAAGAGCAGAAAAAATATTATGCTCGGCTTCACATAAATCCGAAGCGTTTTTTAAATTAACAGTTTATTTCAGAAAAAAATTGTGTCTTTGACTGGGGTTTCACACCCTGTCAACATCCTGCAGTGGACTGTGAATGTGATGTAACAGGTCCACTTGGAGGCTCCAGAAAAAAACAATAGTCCAGAAACCAATGAACAGCCAAAAGTGAGGCGTTGTAGCCAAGCCCATGGTTATTTCACTTAAATCCAAGTGAAAGAAACCGAATTTTGACACCCACTTGAAAGAAATAATTAGATACATTTACAAGACAAACCAAAGGATGAAAAACCTGGCACAAAGGACATTAGAGTAATGCTACATTGATAAATTTCATAACATAGTAACCTAATATCAAAGGTCATCAGGTCACAGTGAGCTGGGACATACCTTTTGGAAACTTGAGATTGAAGCAGAATACTTGTACAGCATAAAGAGATGCAATCTGAAGCTGTACATTATCATGAAGGAACTTCTGTAGAACTCCCTGTTAAATCAAGTAAACAAATTTATAAAAGTCATGAAAAAATTTACATAATATATCTTTTTTATTTTATTTCTTTTTTCTCATTACCTTACATTATTTAAGTAATAAACATTTTAAAAGTCAATAACATGACAGGTAAGTCCCCAGTCTTAAAAAAAAATAACAAATTTATTTATGTTATAATGTTTTACATAAATAATAGATATAAAGTGCATAGAATTTCTAGAGGTGAAGTTATAATTTACTTTAAAAAATATATTGAAAAGATTTTTAAAATATTGCCAATGTTCTTTTTTTTCCAGAAGGAATAAACACTAAAATCTTTTAAATATTTTTTCATGTTATTGCTGATAATTACCTTCATTTTATCAAGAAGCTGTTTCTCCTTTTCTGTGGTTGTTTTCTCCACAACAGCATTAAGATCTACATTCTCACCAACAGTCCCACCTTCCTGGGTGATGTATTTCAACAGGCTGAGAAAAAAAAGTTTTCATTAATAAGGGGTGGTGTACTTCAAATCAAAAACAAAACTAACAAGCTTAGTATGCTATGTTTCAATTATTATGCAAACTGGGTAAAAAAAATAAAATAAAAAATGCAAAATAATGGTTGGTTTCCACACAATGGAAAGAAAGCTGCCTGGAACGTTTGGTATAGGCATTGAAACAGTCCTCTAAGACAAGGACTCAGTCTCGACTCAAAAACTGTTTGTTGGGAGATTGAAGAAAAAAAGATACTTAAATAACAAATCCAATAAACAAACATTCAATGAACCAAGCTACTTTTCATGCTGTAGAAAAGGTGGCCCCCTTGGCAGCATTAGTATCCATACTAAAACATCCAAATAGTTGTCTTTGTGGAAGGCTTCAACTAGGATTGGCTGTCAAAATGTGGAACAAAGTCAAATTGATGTAAAGAAATGTAATAACAAATGACAAAAACACATCAGGTGGGTTGAGAGTTTAGATATTTGTAATTATTTTCTATTTTTGTACATTTAAACTATCTTTAGGAATAAAGGTCAGTTTGTTTGCTTGGAGTTTAAGGTTTTTGCACCCCCATGCAGCGTGCCACCTAATGGGTAAAGGAAACCACCCTTGACGTCACTGGCAACAAACAAAGACAAGACAGGATAAATTAAATACAGGTAGTAAGTAATACAAGGACATCACAAACATCACCCTGTAGCTCTGAGATCCCCAGGGCAACAGGAAGCTCCCTCCCAATCCTCCGCATAAAGCTCAGTGATTGGTTTGTTTGATTGGTGTTTAACGTCGTACTCAAGGGTATTTTACTTATATGACGACAGACAAAAATACAGAACATCACAAACAAATCTGCTTCCCGTTACCCTTTAGCTCTACACACCAAGGCAACAGAAAGCAACCCCTTTCTCACCTCTTACGATTGACTGAAGAAGCTGCAGGGCTATGGCCCACCCGTTACCTCACGGGGCTAAAGCTCAGTGAAGAAAACTGTAAAGACTACTTTACCTGGAAGTAAGAATGTTGACAAAGCTTGGAGTGTAGAGTAGAGAAGTGTCCACTCGCTCTTTGATCCATTTATAAATGGAGACAGCATTAGGATCAGCTTGGATCTGCTTCAAAAGATCCGCCTGAACTCTTAACAGGGGGAAGAGGAAAGTTAAACCCTTATCTTCTAAAATCTCTATCATTCTCTCCTTGTTACGATCAGATTCTGGAGAAAAAAAACCCCCCAAAACATAATAGTTAGTAATCAAAAGCATACACTGGGGAAAGTCTGATAGCAGTAAGTCTTTGTTTGACTTACGGGATGACTCATTTTCCATTCCCTGATGACCTATGTAACTAGGGTGAAAACCAAGATTGTTTGATTGGTGTTTAATGTCGTACTCAAGGGTATTTCACTTATATGATGACAGATTGTCCACTTCACACTGTACACAGCCTTATTATGACAGAAAACCAGGTGGAAACCTCGTAAAAACCACCCCCGTGATTGCCGGAGCCATAACATGTGACTCGCTCATATACCTGATGTTCGAAAGGTGGACTCGAACCTGTGAACGGTAAATCGAAGCATGTCCAGCTCAGGAAGCGAACTCGCTACCACTAAGCCACAGCCGCGGGCTGTTTTATGATAAAACACTCTGTTTCAATACATATTGAGTCAATTTACACCTGACGACGATACAGGCATATGTATCAAAACCTTGTGTTCTATCACAAAACAAGAAGAAGTTATCCAGAAATTGTATAATTATGGTACCCACTTCTAAATGTCGTTCAAAACTTATATTTCAACATAGTTTAAATTTCCCATAAAAATGCTGAAATTTACATAAAAGCAGTTGAAGTCATATTTCTTTTTTCACCAACTGTAAAGAATTCTTGAAATCTCAATTAACAAAAGCAACTCTCCAAACAACCGGATATGAGTTTTAGCAGTTTAAGTTGGGGAGTTTTTTGTTTTATTGTTTTAACATTCTATCCACAATAAACTGATATTCCAAGGGTGAAATGGTAATTTCATTAAATATCTACCAATACAATACAAAATCACTAGATAAATTGTAAAACTTCTCACAAACACAACATGTAGGAATTCTCACCAAATCATACATAATATCTCCCCTGCCCTCTGTTCAGGATAAAGTTGTGGGAATGTAAGAGGACACAGCCTTTTGCCTGACATTTCATGAAAGCAGAATTCGCTTGTTTTTGGTTGGGGTTTAATGACATACTCAAGAGTATTTCACTTAAATGACGAATGATTGACACCTCTAAAATATGGGACTGATTGGTGTTTCATACTCTGCTAAAGGGTATTTCACTTATATGATGGAGGTGTAGTCCAGCAATAATTGATACTAGCAGAACTAAGATGTGAAGTGTTTTCATAATGTTGGAAAGTTGATCTTCCTCTCGTGCTAAGTAAAGACAGCATTGCTAGTTTAGAAACAAACTACCTTTAGACAGAGGGCACAAAGTTGGGATGAAATCACAACTACTCCTGAGCTGCTGGAGCCAGATTGAGTGACTCGCTAATTTACCAGAGGTTGACAAAAGGATAGGATCCAATCGTATTCAAAAATATCAAATAAAGTGGATGAGAGACAACTCTTGTAAGCCATGTCCGGCCATCGCCAATAACTTCAGCCAATATTGAAAAGGACGTATTTGTCATGGATCAGCAAATGAAAGAAGATCAAAACAAGATGGCCCAGGTGTCTCTTAGAATCAATGTCTCAAGATAGGAAGTAAAATCAATTCTATTTAACAATGGACTGTCTGGGAGTAGTACAAGAAAAGATTGTTTGTTTGTTCGATTGGGATTTAACATTGTACTCAAGGGTATGTCACTTACATGTATATGACAATGAATTGTCCACTTCACATTGCACCTCGCATTATTACGGCGGAAAACCGAGTGGAAACCTTGTAACGCCCCTTTGTGATTGCTGGAGCCACAATGTGTGACTCGCTCATATAGCTGATGGTCTACTGAGAGAAGGAGGATCACAAGCTCTCCAGTATTTGAAAGGAACCAAATAAAAAGTTGAGCAAAATGAAAAATAGCATTGATTCATCTAAACTTCAGTGAAATGGTACAGCCCTAACAACAGTTTAATTCCACCGAAGACAATCATTTTGTCCTGTCATTTGTGTTTCGTATAATTAGGGTTATATCATATTCAAAGGTACTTAAATTATATGATGATGAAATGTCCACCTCTAATTCTACATTGAATATGGTGGAAAAAACCTTGGCGCAACATTGCAAAAATCATGCCTGTGATTTTGGGGAATCTTTGTGTATCTTAGATCCACTGGATTAGTTTGTTTGTTTGTTTGTTTGGTGTTTAACGTCGTATTCAAGGGTATTTCACTTATATGATGACGGACACAAATACAGAACATCACAAACAAATCTGCTTAGCCGAGGGAGTATTCTGCAGGGCCATGGCCCACCCGCTCCCTCACAGGGCTAGATTTACTGGAGGACTCAAACATATGAGTATTGTATTGAAGTATGTCAGTAGTCCAAAATGCTTACCACACAACCATAGGCCTGACCTTAATTTCCAAAGGTAAGCCAGTGTAAATGATGAGAATTAGAAAAAGGGGCATGTACCTGTAAAATAAAACCTAATAGAAACATAAAATTGATTTCTTCTATATATACCTGAGAGGGAAGTTGTGAGAGCAAGAATGTATCCACAGGAAACTTTGCCAAGGCCCGGTATGCACCTGATGAGATGATAGGGTTTGTAGACTGTGTGTAGCGCCACAGCTTTCCCACGGTCTCGTACTGGAACGCCTGCTCAAATAAAGGTACTCCTGTAGATGAGTACTAGTGGTTGGACTAAGTCGACTTACTCACAAAATGAATCTAATCAATATGAAGAACCATTGCATTTTAATTTACGAGGTGTTACAAAACCGTATCATATTCATGATATGATAAAAAAAACATGAAATGATAATGTCTTATTTCTACCAATCAGAACTTTGACATAGTAAATGTAAAGTATAGTTTCAACTCAGACGAAAGATAATTAACTCATTTTTGGTTAATTGGTCAAACCATCATCAGGGGTGTTATTGACTACTATCATGTAAAATTAATAAAAGTGTTCCTGCTGATGGTTTAACTATTAAAGTGAAATGTTGAGTCACAATTAATTCAGTATATTTCTCTCAGTTTTTCTTATACTAGACTAATTATTTTTCTTTAACAAACTGCCCACATATATTCCCCAAGCATTGCACAGGAAATGAAACCAGTTTTGTGAACGTAAAGGCTATGAACTCACACAGTTACCATGTTTATTTGAAATGGGTTTCTTTCAAATGGATATAATTTTAACTAGTCCTTGTTATGTAACAACAATAAATAATGTGCTTTTCTTAAAAAAATAGCCTAAAAAGTAATTGATTTATGCATAACCTGCTAGTCGAGTAACACATTCATGGACTGCGATGTTTCATATCCCTTTATATTAATCTCAGGATATATACATTAATTTTTTTTTTTTTTACAAAAATATTTAGATGCGATATAAGTCAACATATTTTGGAGAAAAGAGAAAAGGATGAATCTATATGCGTAGCCATAAAGTGTTTTCCTGCTCTACCTGATCATCAGTCTTCTGTAGTTCAGGTGAGGCGGCCAACGACAACAGTTCGCAAATCCTCTCCACAACCACCGGCCTACAGATAACAAATATCAAAATGTACATCTACAGTAATAAAAAAAAACATAAAAACATCTTCAATTGTATTTAATTATAAAATTAACTGAACAACCTTTTTAACATCTACTTACCTTTTACCTATAAAATTGTGTTAAAAAAAAAATTGCTTTTGCCAAAGGCATTTGTGGCAAGTTACATACTTGAGAAAGATACTTGGTTCTACCAAGCTGATAATGCAAAATGATAGGTATCTTTTTATTCGGGATTGACTATAATCACCAAATAAGTGATGTGGAGTGATTTTCTGTATTGAGCTGAATAGCTTTTGGGGGCTAGACAATCCCAGTCTCTCCTTCCATTGCTCCCGCTCTACCCCCGTCCTTCTCCTCGAGCATTGTGAATTAGTCAATTCCTGGTTAGGCCACAGATTACACATTCAGGCTGTACGCCTCCACCTAGCTTCCTCATAACCAGGTATAGCCCCGGTTTAATTAAAGCTTCCCAGGTAAACAGGGCTTCTGGTGGTACTGTGATACATGTAATCTTTGGCTATCTTCTCATCAGTTTACAAGAAATATCAGAATCTAAGCCTAGTGTATGTCTGAGACAAAAGCCAATTGTCTCAGCCAGCTTAAGCCATTGAGCAAAAACTAAAACGAAAATGGCCTGTACATGCACCAAAGGAAAAATATTGCTGTTTGTCATCATACTCAAGGGTATTTCACTTATATGATGACAATTTGTCCACTTCAAAGTGTACACAGCCATAATTCGGTGGAAAACTGGGAAGAAACCTCGTAAAAACCACCTCCATGATTGCCAGAACTACACGATCATATACCTGATTGTCAACAGGCGGACTTGATCCCATGAATGGTAAATCAAAGCAGGTTCAGTTTAGGAGCACACTCACTATCACTGAGCCACGGCCAAGGGATGGGAAAATATTGCAGAATAATCAAGTTTACCATTAGCAGAATTCCTATTCCAGTTTTACAATCATATACAGAAATCATGTCTGTGGTGAATTGATTGATTGATGGATTGATTGGTGTTTTAGGCCATGCTTAAGGGTATTTTACTTTTATATTGGCAATCTATTCCAGTAATAACTGGCACTAGCACAACCAAGTGTGTGGTGTTTCCATAATGTTGTGAAATGAATTTACCTCCAGTGCTAAGTAAAGACAATGCTGAGATATAGAGGAATTCAAGGGTTCAAGTAATTACCTGGTGTCGTTTTCTAGAGTGGAGGCAAGAACATTCCACGCTGATCGGAGGTCTATAACATCCGCCTCGCAGAGAGCATAGAGACCCTGCAGTGAGAGAGATGTGGCACTGGTACCTTCTACATTACAACAATGGTTTAGAACTTCAGACAGTGGAGATAGCAAGTCACGGCCATGAAGTTCAGGTCTGAAAATAATCACAAAATACCAAATCATGATCACACTCATCAGGTTTGAAAATAAGCCCAAAATACCTAGTCACCTTCACACTCATCGGGTTTAAAAATAAGCTCAAAATACCAAGTCACCTTTACACTCAATCCGGTCTAAAAATAAGCCCAAAATACCAAGTCACCTTCATACTCATCGGGTTTGAGATAAGCCCAAAATACCAAATCATGATCACACTCATTGGGTCTGAAAATAAGCCCAAAATACCAAGTCACCTTCACACTCAATCGGGTCTGAAAATAAGGCCAAAACACCAAGTCACCTTCATACTCATCGGGTTTGAGATAAGCCCAAAATACCTATTCACCTTCACACTCTTCCGGTTTAAAAATAAGCCCAAAATACCAAGTCACCTTTACACTCAATCGGGTCTGAAAATAAGCCCAAAATACCAAGTCATGATCACACTCATTGGGTCTGAAAATAAGCACAAAATACCGAGTCCCCTTCACACTCATCGGGTCTGAAAATAAGCCCAAAACACCTAGTCACCTTTACACTCAATCAGGTCTGAAAATAAGCCAAAAATACCAAGTCATGATCACACTCATTGGGTCTGAAAATAAGCACAAAATACCGAGTCCCCTTCACACTCATCAGGTTTGAAAATAAGCCCAAAACACCTAGTCACCTTTACACTCAATCGGGTCTGAAAATAAGCCCAAAATACCAAGTCATGATCACACTCATCGGGTCTGAATATAAGCCCAAAATACCAAGTCATGATCACACTCATCGGGTCTGAAAATCATCCCTAAATACCAAGTCACCTTCACACTCATCGGGTTCCAAAATAAGCCCAAAATAAGCCCAAAATACCTAGTATGAAATAAACCCAAAATACCTAGTGATCTTCACATTCATCAGGTCTGAAAATAAGCCCAAAATACCAAGTCCCCTTCACACTCATCAGGTCTGAAAATAAGCCCAAAATACCTAGTCACCTTCACACTCATCGGGTTTGAAAATAAGCCCAAAATACCAAATCATGATTACGCTCATCGGGTCTGAAAATAAGCCCAAAATACCAAATCATGATTTCACTCATCAGGTCTGAAAATAAGCCCCAAAAAACAAGTCACTTTCACACTCATCAGGTCTGAAAATAACATTCAAGTACCAAGTCGCACTTGATTAGGTTAAACAGTAGTTGTAGGACAGACAGATGCCAACAAATTGTCCCATTATGTTATGGCACGATCTACATCAATGCTGTGATTGTAACTCACCTCTGTTGGCATACATCTCTGATACACAAGGCTTTGGCAACAAGCCATTCATTAACCCCCTTATGTATTGGCTGTAAATCAGACTCCTCTGTTAACAGGCTGTACAGGTGAGGGAAACATCGATCTTGTTGCTTCCATAGTGATGTCATAAGACGGAGGGCTAGAGGTTTAAGTTTTGGATGTTTGGTTAAAGTCTGGATTGTCTTTAGCACAGGTACAACACACACCTAGGTAAAAATCATTTCATGTAGAATTTCCATATTCTTATTGTCATTGAGGCCCGCGGCCGTGGCTCAGTGGAAGCAATTGCACTTCCTGAACTGAACATGCTTTGATTTACCGTTCACGGGTTCGAGTCCGCCTTTCGACCATCAGGTATATGAGCGAG
>JARFOD010085025.1:0-18838 GCA_031763545.1 Mopalia muscosa | reverse complement strand
CACGTATTCAGCTAATACGATTGAAGCAGCAGGCAAAACCATGTATCTGTGTCATGGACATAACGTACACTGTGATCAGTACAAGCATAAACCACGACTTTACCACGTGATAACCATGTGACAAAACCTTCATTTTATTATCAGCTAATTTCTACGTCATGGTAAGCCCATAGTAAAATTGTTACGCATGCACTTAATTCTCGTGTCTATCACGTGGGTTACTGTAGTTTACATACACCACGGATAATCAGCATGATAATCAGCATGATTATCCAATGATAAAACCTAGGTAGTTCAAATTTCCTTGCTGGTGCTCTTTGAGCTAAGGGACTTTACGACACCGATCTGTGTGTCTTTGTTTTTTGTGTTTTTGCCAGTGTGTTGAGGATGGTTTTATCCATTCATTGGATTGACACGCCGTCATATGCGGTAAAGGATCTTAAGTGTGACGTCAAAACTCAAACGGTCAAACTATTTAGGATGGTTTGTGTTTCCGTGATAATGGCACGTTGTTCCAGTTTTCGAGGAAACAAACATTCCCCACACAACCTAAGGCGTGCTTTGAGCAAGATCTGTTAACTTAATTTTTAAAAGAAAGTTTTTAAGATTTAGCGACCACAGGTGTGAAAATATTCTAAAATATAATGGATTGTACTTCTCACGCCGAGTCATTGATTCTAGATACACCTGTGCCATCTTGTTTTGCACATTTTTTTGTCTTTTTGCTGATCGATAGCTAACGTTGCCCCAAGCATTGGCGGAAATTAATGCACGATGGCGTACGAGAGTTATCCTAGTCTCGTATACTATAGAAACTCCCGCGAGAAAACGATTGGTTTGAAAATCGCACCTCAGCGGAGAAATTATGTGTAAGTCTAATTTGGATGTCAAAACACAAGCAAAATATGCGAGGGTCCAGGCTCCGGAAGCTCCGAAAATGAGGAAGCCCGTACAGGCAATCTCTGCTAATTTTGACAATGAAATTTTCCCACCATTTTGATTGATCGGTTATAATCAACTAATTCGGTAAATGTTTAAAAGGGGAAAAGAAGACAAAAGTCTTTAGTTTAGCAAAAGTATTTTGTAGTCAAAACGTTAAGCGTTTTATGGTTGTACAAGACTTTCCAAAACAACAAAGTAAAAATTTGTAACACCATATACAGATAATTTTGGTAATTGGATAGTACTCGAAAAAGCGTCTCTCTACATGTGTGTTGTGTGAACCCCAAACATACACATGCCATATAGTTCACCGTCAGGTCTGGAATTAATCCAACAGATTCATTGCTGAAATTGTTCTTTAAGGGCCGCTTTCTGCGATGGATTTCACAGCCCTGCAATCATAAACTTTATTTTTTAACCTCATCACATACATTTTTTGTTAATTTAATTTACAATACCATTTCACATTTAGTAATGATATACCTATAGTTGTGTTCAATAATTTTTGTGTCTTTTAGAAACTGAAGTTTAACAGTATTTTCGTTATTTTGGAATAACACTTTCTTAAATAATTTGTTTGTCTTTTAGAAAAACGAAAATACTGTTAATACTTTCTTAGTTTGAACAGATTCTAGTTCAGAAAATTTTGCCGGTTGAAACCCGTCAGGGAATCGAACCCACGACCCTCAGAGTAAGGCACCGAATCACCAGCAGTATAAATGCTGGCCACCTAGACCGCTCAGCCACCCGGCCTTCTAGATTATAGTTGTGTGGCTTAGGGCGTGAGCTTAAAATAGATGACAACAAAACAAAATAAATTTAATTAATGTCTATTCGTTAGTTATTTAATAGATCTTTAAACGTTATGTATAAAGAAATCAAGTGCAGCGTTCTGTTATTGTCAATCTTTACAAATCAGACAAAAATTTCTATTGCCTTTAATTGTTTTCTCGCTATATTTTCGGTCAAATTCCAGGTGCTCAATGAAAAAAGTACAAAGGACAATAAAGGATGTTTAAAGGACAATAAAAATTTTTATTAAGTGAATCATTGAGTTTTGACTTTCCATTTTTGTTTAAATATTTGCTCTAATTTTTCGCGACTATCGGTAATTTTCTCGGCAATGACATTCCCATATTCTCTACGTTTTACCGCCATGGCCATGGTGGACTGACTATCTGTCTTGCTTCGAGTTCTGTCGGGCCGGAAGGTGTCTAAAAAGCGGTGTCCAACATCGGACAGTGAACAATACTTCGTGGATATGTAAACTTTTTATTTATCTACCGAGATTTTGAAGATTTTAGAAAACATTGTTAATTTGGCTTTTCAAATATCAATACAACTCTATTAAAGAGAGCATTATAACTAAATCTTGGGAAAACGAGCTCTGTACAGAATTACATTTTGGCAAAACTGTGAAGACTATAAGCTAAAACCCTAGTTTTGTGTTAGCCATTAAGGCTCCGACTGCTCTCAAAGTCCGTAAAGGAAGAGCGATAATCTAGGCTGATTTTTTAAAAATATATTCTGATCGATGGCATTAAGATCGATATTTTATTATCCTTGTTTTAAAGTTAATCGTTTTACAGATAAACAACATAGTTATTTTATAATGCAAAGTTTCTGATCAAAGTTACGAGATCTTGTCAAAACCAAAACCATTTTTATATTGGATTTGCCTATATGTCTTAAGAGGGTTTTTTAATGTCTTTTAAAACTATGGTATGGCGTCATTGCAGACCGTCGGAGGCATACCTGCCCCCACAATGAAAAGTTTTAAATATTGCCATGTCATTAGAATGACCGGGAAATGAAAGAACTGCGCAGCCTACGTCACGCGAAGCTTTGGAGGCGTGGTCTAACACCATGGACAACGCGTGGATATGGGTTAACGGGTGATGGCATAAATATATTCTAGTTTAATTAACACTTCTCTATACACTTACTGAGAAAGTAGGCTGGATCAATAGGCCCACTGGTTTAGACAATACCTTAATTTATCTTGATAGATAATGGGCTGGCGAACATCACATAAAGAGGTTTTATTTTTGTCTTTCCCCTTGCCATTGTTATCCCATCGGCATATTATGCTGCAGGGATATTGTCGTCCGTCAGTCGGTCCGTCCGTACAGAGGGCGTGAAAAAGATATAAACAATACCACTTAACACAGGATTTTCAAATTTTGGAAACATATTGACACTGCACTAAACCCCATTTCTATTTATAAATGTGGCCATACCAATCAATTTTCTGGTTTCTATGGCAACATAATGATACATAATAACGATAATAGTATACCAGACGACGTGAACACGTTTTAAACCATACCGCTTTATGCAGGGCTTTCAAATTTTGAAAACACTTCGGTTTTGCACTAAACTACATTCCTATTTAAAATCTGGCCGTTCCAATTTAATTTCTGGTTTCCATGGCAACATAATAATACTAGTATACTAGGCAGTACTTTCCTTATCCTTTGGGATAACACTTTTTTAGTTTGAACAGATTCTAGTTCAGAAAAATTTTGGAGGTTGAAACCCGTCCGAGAATCGAACCCCGAACTTCAGAGTTAGGCACCCAATCGCCAGCTTTAAATGCCGGTCACCTAGACCACTCAGTCATCCGGCCTTCTACAAAATAGAAGGTTAGTCAGCTGGAGTCACAGTTTTAATATTTTATCCAATCTATGGGCAGCTAAATGACCAGTAGATTTGACTTCTATCAAGTCCTGCAGAGACAGATGTGTGGATAAAAATTTCAACAAAACACAAAACGGTATTTAGAACTTATTTAATATCACATTATAATATATTTTCATAGCTTTGTTTCTTTTCAAACATGTAAGGCACAAATGAGATTTTTATAACATTTTTTAACAATTGACGTATAATTTATATAAATAGTGGCAGAGGTTATTTTGTTTCCCTCTGAGTACTGAATTGACTTATTATTTATATCAATATTGGTAAGGGTTATTTTGATACCTTCTAATTGCTGAAATGACGTATAATTTATATAAATAGAGGCAGAGGTTATTTTGATATCCTCTGAGCGCTGTATTAACGTATAGATTATATAAATATAATGGCAGAGGTTATCATCGTTCCCTCTTCGTACTGAAGTACGGTTTCCGGTTTGCTTTGAACATACGTTCGTGGGTTAAAGCTATCTAGCATTTCCGTTCAATTATACACTTTGTTATCATCAAGTACCATCTAGCTTTTCAACACAGATTGCATTGTCAATAAGCAATAGCATGGAGGTATGACAGCGACTATTAAAACCAAACGTTAAAAACACGATTACAAATATATATATTAAATGCAACTATTTTGCACATATTCCCGTTGCTGTCTTCATGAGTATACACCTCCCATTTGGAAGAAAATGTTAAATTTCAATAAAATTCAACTGTTTTGTTGAGGAACGATCGTATGTATCATAATCATAAAATGTTTTATTTTTTGCTCTGTTGAAATTAATGATCCGTCAGAGCTAATAAGATAAAAGTTCGGAAAGTCCTGACCTTAATCGGGGAGACCTCTTTTACAAAACTAAGATTTATCCCTCAATTTATTTTATTTATTTTTTTGGGTTTTATTGAAGACAAAAACATATAAAATTCCTTTGATTCACATTTTAAAAAAATATTGTTTATAAAAAACCAAAGATTAATCCCTCAATTTTTTAATATATTTTTTAGAAAAAAGTTGGATAAAAGTTTCTAAAGAAAAGTAAATATTTCCCTGAAAGTTGTTTTAATAAAAAAATTGTTTGGGGATTAACGCCATTCCAAAGGCTTTTCACTCATATGGCAGATTAGCAGCTTATTATGCAAAAGAAACCAGGCTCAACGCCACTGGCAACAAACCGACCGCCTGCATACTGCCTAAAAATAAAACATTTTCAAGTAATTTTAAAACTGTTAAATCGTTTTTGTGATAAAATAAGTTTTCCCGCTTTTTTTTAAAGCGTAACATTTAAAATTTAAAGTACAATCTTAAACACGATTTACTATTATCTAGTAATACTCTGTTTGGCTTCCATGCGTTTTGTAATTTTTAACTCCATGACTGCCAAACCCTAATTTTCATTGGTAAACGGCTTTTTACCTAAGGGCAGTTGGTTTGAAGCGTACCAATGCTGTCTTTACTGAGCACCGAAGGGAAATCAACTTTCAAGCATTATGGAAACTTTTCACATTTTGGTTGGGTTTGTGTCAATTATGGTTGGAATACACAACCGTCATAAAAATTAAATACTCCGAAACATGGCCTAAAATACCAACCAATCAATCAATATTCGGTAAAATAAATCGATAATCAATCCATTATGGGCTATTGTAGTCAAACTTTCTTCTGTCTCACTCTGTGAAGACATGCGATATGAGATGGTATTTTAATTGAATTCAAACATGGTATAAAGGTCTACCCTTCAACGTCTTCCCATGGCCAGGGTTTATTGGCACAAAAACACACTTAAAACTTCCACCCTTGCCACAACTAGCTGTGAAAACACGGCAAATATTTTATTGGACGTTTGTAGAACCAAACAGCCAATCAGAAAATCCTTTACAATTTACGTCTGTCGACAACAAGCGAGAGTGGTGACACTGTCAATGAACATGTCACCAATGATGTCGGAACTATGTAATATGTGTATCTACATGTATTTTGCTTGTCATCCTGTATTTAGACAACCTTTAGCTTTACTAATATAAGCTCCAATCTGATTGGCTGGTGTATATAGTAACTCGAAAGTCCTTGTTATAGACTGCAGCTATCCACGGCTTTTGTGTATTTTATGGGTGAAGTAAGTATTAAACAGACATTAAGGCGGTGATCTTCATTTCCGTATTGCCCTGTGGACATGCCCTTCATTTGACATATACGTATTTTCCCCACATTCTTTGGAATTAAGCATAGTTTGTGTCGTGGTATTTAATTTTTCAACCATTATTTGGTATCAAACATTTGTTGTCAGAATGTGTTTCAAGATAGGCTTTGTGCTTGTCTAAGTCCCAAGGCTCTAAATTATGTTGTCGTTGTTGTATAAGTTTCTCTGTGCAGTAATAGGCCACATAGTCAATGTCTAGGTCAAACTTATTCACGATGAATTCGGGTCGCCCATAAATCCAAGGTAAATCCCCGGCCCCGAACGTACAAACCGACCGCACCAATTTCCCCTGACATTTCGGACTGTACCACATTACTGCTCGCTCCATGTAGCTGGCGCCTTTGCAGCGAACTGAAAAATATTTTTCAAAATAAAAAGATTATACTTGTGAATTAAAAATGAAAATTTTGTCCTTTTGTAAAGGTATTCCCAAATGGGTTTTAAATCAGATAAAAAGTTACTAAATTACAAAGATAATACTATAAACTATCTGTAAAATAAATCCTAATTTTTCGTACGTTTAGAATTTGTTTTATTCGCTTACAAACTTGCGACTTTTCATACAAGTCATTTGAGCTGTGACGTAGGCAGGGGAACTCCATTCTAGACAAACTATGGCAAATAATGATGACTCCGTGACGGATAATGAGGAATGCAAGCCGGTGATACACAAAGAATGGCAAGATAATGAGAAATAACAAAATGGCGACCATGTTTTTATAGATACCAGTCACTTCAGTGAATTCCCCTGGTGACGTCACTCGAGAATCACAGCTGGTTCGAATCCCATTTTCTCCACATGTCTGCAGAATTTTTTAATGAAACAATTTTCAAATCGTTCAGTGAATATTGGACTGTTGTTTTTTTTTTTATACTTTTTATAGGTATCAACCATTTGGGAATACCTTTAATAAAAATGTAGCTCCAATGACGTCATCATATCAACACAAGGATTAGCCTACTCAGTCATATGACGAGGGAAAATCCATGGGAGTTATCCCCCTTGATTGCCATAAAAAAAATGGCCCAAATCATCAACCAAGATTTTTTATGGTACGGCAGAGTGCTGTTTGGACATGCTTTTTGGTAAGATCACAAAGGATAAAGGTATGTGCCTTCATTCAAAGGCGCCACTTTCACGAAAGTTTTGCGGTTGCAAAAATTAAGTTAACCTTCCTTTCCAACGTTTCAAGATGGCCCTCATATGCTTTTACAAGCATTGGTTTTGTGTCAAAATCGAAGAAAGAAAAACCGCTTTTTAAACTTTTAAAGATTATCTGTTGTCCAGTGGAAGCTTCCCAAATGTTGGTTCTGTAAATAACATGTATTGTGGCCCTTTGATTATTTATAGATTTCAAGCAGATAAAAATAACCGCAGTTACTCTAAATTAAAACAGGACAAATCAGAGACACAATACAAATGCAGCTATATTCACCTGGTGCACAACAACTTGATATAGAGATGTAAATGCAACAAATGTGACCACTATACATTGTTCTTACCCCCAGATATACTAGTGAGTCTCGATATGGCTTCAACAATCTTTGCGGTGAGTTTTCCGTGGTTTTCCCCCGGTTGTTCACCATATTTAGCGAGGAACAGTGTAAAATGGACACTCCTTCATCTTATAAGTGGATTACTATTTAGTACGAAATTTAACCCCAATAAATCAATCAAAGCAACAACCCTTTTCGGATATAAAAACAGCTCAATCTAATTAAAATCAGATTTCAAAAATGCTTCCCGGGTTTTGTTTATCGCTATATTGAGATCTGACGTAATCACCCTTCTTTCAATGTCCATTGGTTTCTTAAATTGGCCAATCACAGAGCCGCTTCTCAAATCTGAATTGTAAAAGCCGAAGATTTCCGCCGACAACCCGAAGTTTACCGACTGCGTATTTAAACATGACAAACGGATACGCGCACTTATCATTCAATAATAAACTGTAAGCGCAGTTGGTATAACAACACATCATCAACTCCACTCGTTTGGCTGAATTAGGTGTTTAACAAAGACCCATATTATCTGAATTTTTCTTGGGCAATTGAAACTGTTAACTTTCGTAAATCCCAGAATTAAAGCTTAACCTAATTGAACAATATGAGCAAGGTGATTGTATTAGATCTCAATATAGCGACAAACAAAACAGATCAGCGTTTTTTAGATCAGATTTTAATTAGATTGAAAAAAAGCCATACTCACTTCCGCCTGGTGTCTTTATATGTGGATTATGCTCTAAGTTGTTAAGTGTGGCCCAAAAATGTTCATCAGGGCTATATGTAGATTTACAAAACTCCAGAAATCCTTGAGGTACTGGATCATTGAGTACATAGCCAACCATGTCACGTGTCAAGATGACGTAGGCACTCCCTTTCGTCATTGTCAGGTTGGAAGGTGGATGAATATTGGAACTATTTCGTTTTATTATAAATCCTTTAACTCCATCCACAACTGTTTCATAACGATTGTTCCATCTTCCTGGATTTAGGGCTTTCATATTCTTCCCAACAAGATTAGACCCGTTATATAGTTTTAACAGCTGAACCATTTCAAGATTCGACTTTAATGGCAACTCCGATCCGGCCATATTCAAAACGTATTTCCAGTCAGAGAAATTGGCATACAATTCTTCCATACAATTGATATCTGCTTGCAAGCGCGTATACCCGGCATAAACAACAACTTCCAGTTTGCTAGCAATAAACACGTTAGGAAAGCAATCCACAATGGATTTAACCGCTTCAAAAAAATCTTGTGGGACTTTTTTGTCCACATGAATACAATAATAGTTATTTGTCCGATAAATTGCACGTAGAAGTCTCTCGAATTGCTCAACGCTCTTGTGTATCAATATGCTGTAGGCCAATGGAAAACCAAGTTCCTCTTCCGAAACGTTATTCACGTAACCTCTCGCGAGACGGAACGCTTCACAATTTTTTGTAGCGTTGATGTACAATTCTGGTTGTATTTTCTTATGTGGTTTTGTCTTTTGTATCGCTTTTGCTTTTAATGTCTCGTTTACGTCACCTAGATAAAGTTGTGAACAATTTATTTCTTGAATACCGTATTCCATTACCTGTATCAAGCCATTGATTGAAACAAACGCGCTTTCACTTGAGTTGACCGCATCAAGCGGTTGTTGTTGTTGTAGCAAAGGTGTCGGTTTTTCACCTTCCTTCACCTGGCCAGTTGTTGACCTTTTAGAATCAGACTTCTCGTTTGCAGTTCGATTCGTATCGCTTGAAATATGTGACCTGTCAATACTATTTGTATCGCCTGCCTTCTCAGAAAGAAACTCGCGTACATTTGTTAATTCATCTATATGAGAGCGTGCACCGTCCTGGGCGATAGTTAGGTCTTTGGCGCTCCTGTCGTTGGTGAATACGCGAGTTTTAGTATAGACTTGCAAGCAGAAAATTAACACCATTGCTCCAGACAGGACCAATAGGCGGCTGAAAAGCCTCCAAAGATTGGTCGTTTTCATTATAAATCAGTAGGCCTGCCTCGCACCAGGGGATGAAGTTCTTTATTGCGTAATTGCGGTGTGTTACAACCATGAGGGTAACACAACAAGTCAGTGGACGGCTCTAGAATTGCATGATTGAAAAGGTGTTTATTCAACTCAAGTCCGCGTGTTTCAACGAATATATATCTCCTCTAAAAATTACCCATAAAAATCAGTCGCCTGCGATTTATTTCCTTTGCAGCCACAAAGTAAAATGGATATCAAAGTCAGATCCCGGAGCATTAATTATGCATTACTTGTTTATACGTTGATCGGGGATGGTATCGATTATAGTTGTTGGGCCTTCGCTATAACGCAAAGAAATGGAAACCTAGCTAGCCTTCATGGATGTAAATCACAAAACATATTGCTTACGGCATCAGAATCATTTGCTGAACAAAGATTTCAGACTGATTCTTCCTTATTTCTTGTGGTATATTGCATTATTGTCTAACGGTTACCAGGGTGAAGAACTGTTGATTATTGAACTGAATTCGAATGATAATAATTGCTCAGAAGGACTCAATGACCATGATGTGGCTGCGAGTAAAAGTCTACACAGTATAGGTGTCCTCGCTTTGAACATATCCTGTCATTGTTCCATAATTTGGAAACCCCTTCGAACACTTGCCGCGTGTATATATATATATATTTGTACTACCTTTAACGTTTTCACTATTACTAGTGCGGATAAACTGTTGGTAATCCAGCAAATTTCGCACGCGACAACAAATGTTTAGAAAGACTCCAAACTAAGGCACCTCAATGTTCTGTGAGGACTTATAGTAGTTCATTCGTATTCATTCAATGTCACTAGAGCATAGACAACTGCTTAGAAAGACTACAGAATATGGCAACGTCTTCAAACACTTCAAAATTCTGTGTGCACTTAAATTACTGCTCGCGTATTCTCATTTCTGTTTATCAATACCTTTAATGTG
Source organism: Mopalia muscosa (assembly GCA_031763545.1). Taxonomy (NCBI): domain Eukaryota; kingdom Metazoa; phylum Mollusca; class Polyplacophora; order Chitonida; family Mopaliidae; genus Mopalia; species Mopalia muscosa. Next base: position 8,549 of record JARFOD010085025.1, on the reverse strand, counting down.
GTTGATGTACAGTTTGTTTTCGTTGACTTGCATGGCATCCACGTCCAAACTGAACTAGCTGCCGGTCCACAGGGGGGCTTGGCGCTAGATGTCCACACCAGATTCCGCTAACTTGAATACCACAGATGACAGGTCACTCTTGAACCTAATAGATGACGTTACTGTACTTGTTAATACCATATACTTCCACAGTTAAAACGCTTGTGTTTACACGTAATCATGCAACTAGTTTGAGCACGTTCAGCCTTGTTGATTATCGGATTACATCTGTACCATTATCCAATAACCATAGGTTACCTGTGAAACAAACAAGAATATAAAAAAAACTGCAGAAGGTCACATTCTCAGACTTTCGTATCGGCCTGCAGGTGAAATATGGAAAGGTTGGTGATCGATAATCAGCTAGTTCTACAGTTAGTGTCTAGTTGTTGGCATGGTTGCAACGGCGTGTGTGGTATACAAATACAATGTGACTAAAACGAAGCTGTCTGGAACCACTATAAACTAAACTCTGCTGACAGTTAGTCGATTAAACAAAACGTCTGATAGAATGGCCATTCTTTGACTTGTTACACAACCTGAATATATTTTGGCTCCGGTAAGCTTTCGTTCAGGATGGTCAAACTAACCAGTCCTTATCGAAACCCGTATTTTTATACAATCTATCAAATCTGCAGTGACAAATAGTGTTGACACCTTACATTGATTGATTGATCGATGGATGGGTGAATGATGGATTGATTGATGGATAGATGGATGGATGGATGGATGATCGATCGATCGATCGATCGATGGACAGACGGACGGACGGATCGTGTTTTACGTCATGCTTAAATATTTCATTAATATGACATCCGTATATTTCAGAATTATTGAAAAGCTCAGCCAAGATATGAAAAGTTTTCATATTGATGTTCGAAAGTTAATTTTCCTCCAGGGCTAAATAAAGACAGCATTGCTACTCTTCAAACAACCTGCAATTAGCCAGAGGGCTCACTCCTTACAAATAACCCAAATATATATGTTGGGTTGTAACTCATCGGGTTCGAATCCTAGTGGACAAAAGCAAAAGTTTCTCTCTTCATTTGTAAATATATACAGGTCAAAAAAGTGTATTCCAATATTGCCAACCAAGCACCCAGTTTTCGGGAATATCAAAATATTGTACCTAAAATGTCGACTTCTCCCTCACAAAGAACCATTACAGCATGGTAGAGAAACAAAAATCTAAAGGACCTATTGGTTATCATACTTCCCTCCGTATCAGACGGGTTTGAGCACTCATTCTCTTTAATGTATATATGCATTAGCCCATCTCTATATAGCCCCGTGAGGGAGCGGGTGGGCCATTGCCCTGCAGAATACTCCCTCGGCTTCCTCGGTCGATCGTAAGAGACGAGAAAAGAGATTGCTTTCTGTTGCCCTGGTGTTCGCAGAGATAAAGGGTAACGGGAAGCAGATTTGTTTGTAATGTTCTGTATTTGTGTCTGTCGTCATATAAGTGAAATACCCTTGAGCACGACTTAAACACCAATCAAACAAACCAACAAACAAACTCATCTCTATATCTGGGAAATCACTTTCTTAGCGGTTTTATCCTAACCCTCACCGAATATCTGGTTGGCTACTATCTAACAATACTTTGTATAGGAATACCATGTCAGGAGGTTACACACAACACAACTCGAGTTAAGCTCTGTTAAGAAATGTGTCCCTGAGAGTTTAAATAGAACATAAGATAATTCGTCGATTTTAATGAATCTACATCACTGTGCCTGTGATTAATTTTAAGAGATATATACAAGTTCATATACAACCAGACAACTCAATGTTAACGTCCCATCAAACGGTCTATGATAAGGATGACTTACGATATAAGATCAGCACTAGACGTTTGGCTGTATGTGTCGATTATTGGGGTTTTACGTCGTACGTCTACTCGAGGGTATTTTTCACTTGTATTAAGACAAATTGTCCACTCCACACTGTCCCTTACCTAATTACGATGAGAAAAAAACCAAGAGGAAATCTCGGAAAGCTCACATTAAAATTAAACATATTGAATATTCTGAGTTACAGAAATATTGAATTTTTTTCTGCTAAAAGATAGTTTATGTTGAATTTAAGAGGCGCGTGTTATAATGTGGTCGTGGCTTAGTGGAAGCATGTGCGCTTACTTATCCTGCTTCGGTTTACGTTCACAGGATCGAGTCCGTCTGTCGACCCTCCGTAAAATCAGTGAGTCATAAGATGTGGCTCCGGAAAATTGCGGGGTGGTTTGTATAGGGTTTCGTCCCTGGTTTACACTAACCCACGATAAAGGAAAGAGCAGTGTGGAGTGTACAATCAGGTGTTTTTTGGAGTATTTGTAACCCAAATTTATGTTGAATACGCCAAAAGGCGTAAAACAATAAAGCATAAAACCGAAAGAAAATGCTCCTTAAAACCCACACGTTTCTTCTACGGTGGGTCTGTCAGTGTTGCCGTCAACCAGAAAAAAAACATTTAAAATACAGTAAAACAGTGGATAAAAACGTAGAGTGAATAAAACAGCAATACTTTTCACGACATGTTCAAACACATATATACAGACAAAAATCAGTACTAGGCTATATATGGCATCGCGGTCAGTACAAAAGTAGTGTTTATGTTTACCAGTCGCGAAATATAATATTAATACTCACAGTCTCCGTCGAGTGAATCGCAGAAAGTCGCGAATCTGAAGGCGGGGAAAGACGCAGTCTGAGGGTTTATATTATTATTGTAGCTCTATAGCGGTTTCGTGGCGATTACTCGTGATGGTCCTCCTGAAGGTCACCCAAAACCTGACCAGCTGACAAGGCACCCTACTGTTTCCCCGATTATAGTCAAAGTCCAATTATTGGCACATTATGCACAGCTTCAAAGTGTAAATGTTCTAAACTGTGTAATTGCCTATTCGGTTATCGATGAATATCTTGAATCTTCAATTAAATAGACTTGATAAAGGTTTACTATCCCCTTCGATTAAATTTTGCATTCTTGTATTAGATAAACATGCCTAAATAGTGGAAGTTACTAGCGCCTTTGATCAAATTTTAAGTTTACAATCAAGGTGGAAGAGAAAAATGGCTGGTTGGCGACAAATATTTTGATTGTATTTTTTAGACATAAGACTTATGGGCGATTTCAAGTCTTGTTTGGCATATAGATATAAAATGTGTCAGAAAGTTCAGTATATCAAATATTATTGGAGAGCACAACTTAAACCCATAAAAGCCGGTAGGTGTAAAAAAAATCGAAATTACACAGCTATGTTCACTCTAACTATATATCCCCAGATAATGCTACATCGCACCTGAGCTGGATGGTCGCTTAAGTTGGTGATAAGCATTTAACGTCAGACTTATGGGAATTTCACTCGTGTACTAAGTCATGACTGGTTATTAACCAAACACAAGATAGAATTGCTGTTAAAAACCACCCCACGGTATAAGCAGTCACTGAAAAACTTTGATTACGAACTGCGGATCGCTCCAAGCTGTGAGCGGAACGTTGTATGGGGTCTAGCAATCTCTTGCCAAATTCACCGACGGGGCCAGGCAGGGCGAAGGTTGCGGACCCCTGTTTTACAGCAACCTTTTTTTCAGATTCGTTGCAAACAATCCCGACACCAATCGTATTCTCGCCAGAGTTTCTATAGTGGACAATACTAAGACAACTCCCGTATGGTACAGCCTAGAAGATCAAATAAGTGCAAAACAGGATGTCCCGGGGGTATCGTAAGAGTCAATGTCTCGATGTAGGAACTAGAATTGATTATATTTTAAAATGTCCCGCCACAAAGACTACAACACTTCTGTACTGTAAGGAGTGATCTATTTGGTCTGGATTTACTGCTGGTGATTTAGTGCCAAACTCGTTTGTCGTCAATTTCGATTCACACGTGGATTTCCAGCCTTCAACATTTTCTGAACAAGAATCTGTTAAAACCAAGAAAGTTTTATCCCAAAATAACTATAAAAAAAATACCAATTTAAATTGCAAAAAATACAAAAAACTTTAAATAGGAGAGCATCCCAATTAATCCGGTATTGTAGGTGTCACATTCAAATGTTAGATAATAGCACAGCCTATATACGCACAATGCATGTATCGATTTGGTAAGCGGACAATCACAAACGTGTCAGGGTGAGTTGATAATTGTTAATGGAACAGGTAACCTCAAGCTGTGAGAAATGCGCACAGTGTTGTTAACATCTATTACCTGTACACACAAAGGTGATTTTTATTACGTAATTTAAATAATTGATCTGTAAGTATGTACCAATAGCCTGAAGCTGGTTTGGTCGTGTGCTTTCAGTGTGACGCCCTTCTAAGTATAATTGCCGAATACAGAAAGTCAATAACAATATAGCTCTATGCCAATTATGGCACAATCGCGTTGTGGAGGAGCATGTTGTGACCCATGTCTGAACTACCTCGGCCATTTCCGTACCGCAAATAATCTCCGATTGAATGCTTCATTTCAGGGGAGGTAACTCGCATTGATTTACTTTCAATATATGATTGAGTTATTCACGGGTTTATTGTTTAAATCTGAAGACTATTTTTTGTGTTGATATTATGACGTCATTGGATGTACATTATAATCAAAATACTTACAGCGGACGAAATTTGAATTATTTGGAACAAGTCATATATAAAAATGGAACAGTGTTTTATTTGAAAGTGATTTTACCCGAGAAACGGGCCTGTTTGACGTGGATTTTTTTTAAATACAAATCCGTGGAGTACTTTGGATGATTTACATGCGTGAGCACAAAACATCCGGCGGTTAACATGACACGTGTTCGTGTAGTATTATTGCTTCCATTCAATTCCGAGATAACTGTACCGGTACGAAAGTGCCTAAGGATGTTCCAACATGGCTGTGACCGACCGGATATTGCTTGACCCAGCACATTTCCGCCTATGGAGAATGGATTCTTCGACCAGCGCAAATTCTTGAAATTCTCGTTATAATCAGTATGGCTATCGGGGTTTTCGTATCCCTTGCCCGAGTTACGCTCCAGGAGTCTTCCTAACCTTTAAAACTAAGCGAACGTATACGCTACCATATTTCTACACTTAATCGTCCAATATGTATAACCTGTATGCCCTTCCCTTGATTTATACCATTGCGTTGTCTTCATTGAACACTTATGAGGTAGAACACCACAAAAAGACTATTGACGCCAAATTTCACACCAAAATCAATCAGCAATATCTTACTCACTTTTGATTGATTTAAAATGTCTTCCCGATTTGAAAACTAGTTTTATGGGACATGCATGGGTCTCCCCAGTTGAGAACCGTCCCTCGGTGAGTAATCAACGAACAGGACAGAATGATTAGGTGCCTAACTCTGGGGGTCGTGGGTTCGATTCCCGGACGGGTTTCAACCTACAAAATTTTTTGAACAGGTATATGTTCTAACTAAGAAAGTGTTATTCAAAAATACGAAAATAACGTTGACTAACTGTCTGTACATGACAAGTAACGCGAGAAACTATGAGAAAAGCTAATCGTACACTTACACTGTAACTCTAAATTTAACACATATACGAAAAATGTATGCTAAAGCGGCTACCGCGCAAAAAGTGAGAGCAAAGTCGTATTTCAACCGCAGGCATTAAAGGTATATTTCAGGTGAAAGCGGAGGCCACAGGGTCGTTTTAACGAGGTATCAATGGCCGACAATGGAAGGTCGTTATCCAAGCCAAATACTATGGAGCATGACATTATTAACAACAATAGACATCTGAAGACAGATAGAGTTGTTCGCGGGGTTAGTTCTGTAGGTCAACGGTTCTTGGCAGTTTTAGAAATCATATTACCAATGGTAACTATCTTTAACGCTTTTTTCGTGTTGACTAAAACGTGCAGTCGAGATAAAACTATTTACTTAAAAAAAATGTAACCGTGTAATGTTAGGTTTAAAATTTCAAATGGTAGGTGGTATTGACATATACATGTATGATACTTCGTGGCGCTTCATGCACGGACTTCATCGTAGAGTCGTGTAACTAGTGTCCATGAAAATGTTAATTGACAGCTCTTCGTATGGAATCAAATATCAGACGACGTTTATGAGGCTTGTTAATTACAGGAGGTTGTATCGAGTCTCTACAAAAGGGTTTAGCTTCGAGAATATGATCAAAGCTTTACATCCAAGTGTCCGGAAGTTTGAACGAATCGCGTCAAAGATGGAGCGAAAAGGTTAGTCATGTACGGGAATACACACAGTACTAGATACTTAATATGGTAACATGTCCTCTACCTGAACTGTAAAGGTCAAAAGAGCAAATGTGGTCAAACGAGTTCTTTCAATTTGATACACTTAACTAGTGTTGTCAGTGAGCTTTGTAATTAGAGCAAAGTTCCATAAGTACCGTAAAGATATATTTTCACAACAACAAAAGAATTGTGCCATTTTTTCGGAGTTATTCAATATACGAGGCAGGCGTTTTTGGTTGGTCTGCATGGATAAAAGGAACAATCGGAAGTATTTTTTTATACTTCAGATAAAACGCCTGCCTCATATCTCGAATAACTCCGATAAAATGGCACAATTCCTTTGAATCTTACGAATTTTTATATAAGAAGACGCGAGATATGGCAAGCCGTTTTATCACTTCTACCTTTATTCAACATATGTTGAATTAGTTTACACATACATGAAATTATTTTCCACATATGCAAAATAAATGCCTTTATTTTACATATGTAAAAAAGAATTTCACATATGTGGAAAAGAATTCAATATATGTGGAAAGAGTTTCACATATTTGAAATTCTTTTTCACAAATTATTTATTATGTATTGGCTATGCAAATGTTCGACTTTTGGCAGTCGGCACTCAATAACTTATATATAGCTTTGCTTTGTTGTTGTTGTTGTTGGGGTAGTTTTCTCGGCACAGTGGACCCTTTCCTGGCCAATTGTCTCGACTTGGGAGTGTACACGGCCGAGGCTTAACTTGCACAGCATGTAGAATATTTTCCTATCGTCTTTGTCTTGTCTTGAAAGCCTTCACAAGACGATAGGATCACAAATAAAGGTTGGATACGACCCCTTGCTATATAAATCATTTAGCAGTTTTTTGATAAGTGGAACTCTTTTGAAGGTGTTTAAAATAAAAATTGTTTACATAAGTGAAATTATTTTTCACATATGTGAAATAGTTATGTTATTGTGCTTTATTTTACTTATGTAAGAAAAAGAATTTCGTATATGTTAAAAAGAATTCTACATATATAAAATAAAATTTTATATTACATATCTGAAATTGTTTTTCACATAAGCCAAAATCTTTTCAACATAAGTAAAAAAGAAATTCACAAATATGGAAAAGAATTGTAAATAAGTAAAATAAAAGCAAATCTGATTCGACATATGTAGAATAAAGGTAGAAGTGATAAAACAACTTGCCATAGAGCTGCCGACACACACATTATATCTAATTCGACAATATTGTTAGCGGAGATATTTTCTTCTACCGGTTTTTTTAAAAAAAAATTTAATGGGTGGTGTTCCCCGGATCTTCTCAGAATAGACGGCTTACACGAAACCCATCTGTCTATGTGGCGATTCGTGTCATAAACTCATTGAAATCGCGTGCTGGCGTTTTAAGTAAACTGGCTTTATGTACGTCGTAAAATTCAATTCAAGCTGTACTTTCTTTTATGATTCTTAACATTAAAAAGTTACATTATATTTGCTTCTATCTATACGTTTCAATCCCGGTTGGGCTATTCTTGATAGCATTATGATAATGACTAAGTAAAATGCTAGATCGTGCAGTTGTAAGGCTTGACAACACCTGGTGGACTTGCTTGAAACCAAAATAATTCTTCAATAGTGGATTAAGGAATTAACTGAGACAGACCCAACAATTGTATGGCTTCAACTAATCCGGGATTTAATTTAATGAAACAGAACCTAATTATATGAGTCCATGCATTTCAACAATCCCCAACGTTGACACTTTGAATAACTTCCTGTTGAGAATATGGGGTTTCGTTTCCATGATTCAGAAATTGATGCGTAGATTGGACATTTTGTTTTGATAATAGATAATTATTTGTAAATATGCGCCAGAAAATTGCGACATATCCGACAGAAAATTGGATCATAAGACTGTGTCATCCATCCTAAAGACACACATTGTTGATGTTATACCGTTGACATGTGTAACAAGCTTGTGTCCCTAGACTGCGCCGTATATTGATCAGGATACAAACTATAACTTTTTTTCACAATTTTCTGATATCAATAGTAACTTCCTATGTCATAGGGGAGAGCATTACACTATATACCGCAACAACACAATTCATGCATGCTAGGTCTAGCACAATGTATAGGGCTAATTCATCCGTCTTAGCCCCACGTCCCGCCTATCTCAACCCATGGGGAAAGTTGGAAATCGATAGGCCGCTATGGCCGGCTTCAAAAAAGACTATTTCTGATTTTTCTCTGATTTTTTCTAGATACACTGAAACCATTGATTAGTATTTTACCTGCTTGCA
>JARFOD010085014.1:0-18839 GCA_031763545.1 Mopalia muscosa | reverse complement strand
TTCCTGATGATGGCAAAATAAACCGCCGAAATATTGAAGTCAAAATGAGTCTTTCGTTCTTCGGAGTAACACTACTCATGTATTAAAACAAGTTCTAGTAATAATAATCATAAAAGAAAGCCCGATAATAAAATAAAACATGCGATTTACATTGTGATGTAACTAAATCCAGTATTGCCACAGGCATGACCACTTTAACAGGTTTCAATTATTTACTACCAGGATATGTTGAACGCATTCCTTTTTGTTGCATAATGGCCTCCATTGTGAACACTCCTGCTTGTCTTTGTTTTCACAATGTCCCGACAGCCGTCTGGTTACGGATTATCTTTCTACTTCTAAGAAATATGCATGACTATAATTAGATTTGCATGAGATCTATGTAACTCTGGAAACTATAACCAGTACAACACTCGATAAGCTTCGTACAAAGTGGATGTTTATAACATTCAACTTTTGAGTTGAGGTTGTAAACCAACATAATGCTTGTAGTAAGATTTTATGGATGACAATAACATTTTAGAATTGTAAACCCAGGCTATTTATAAACGAGTGCTAGTTTCTGTTAAGCTGTAAAATAAAATATAAAAATTGTTTTACAAATAAAAAGGTTTGCTTTGAAATAAAACGATGTTTTAAAATAAACATATATTTTTTAAAAAAGCACTATATACATAACAGTATAGCACGAACATGTTGTTTTCTTCCCTGAAACAAATAAGTTTGGGAAATAAAAATACCTGTTGTTACTTAAAATCAGTTATATAACAGAACAGGTGTTTTTCAATTAATTTCAGGAACAACATGTAAGTGACTTTCAGTGGAAAACTAAGAGCCACTAAACAATAATTTTGTTAACTATTCATTAAAATATATACTAGTATTTCTACTGAACTAAAAATATTCATATCTGGGAATACATTATGTAAAATCGCATTAAATCAACTTTACCACCTAAAACGACCTTTCTTATTATATTTAAACCTTAATTGATTATCTAAAATAGAGAAAACAATCTTCTTTCCAACTTTAAATACCCCTTTTCTGTACTGTAAATATTTACACCTAGGTAGATATTAATTCAAATCCATCTTTCCACCTAAAAGTCCGTTTCTTCTGATTTGAGTAGATATTACCTTTTACCTTAATTGAAGGTATATTACTCCCATTCTAGTTTGATGTCTGTGAATCGAAGCCTCCTGGAAATGCTGGTATTAAATGCAATTATTTTTATCAAAGCGAAAAATAACGCAATACTGCCTATATATATTAGGGCCTAACCTATTGTATTATTTTTATGTTGTGAAATGCATATACGTCATGATAAATACTAATGAAAGTAAAAAATGAAGAAATTTAAACTCGAGTAAAGTATGAAAACATATTCAGGTTTCGTTGAAATATATCAAGTAGAATTATTTACCCTCGAGTAGAAAGTATAATTACACAAGTGAAAAACTTCCTACTGGGGCAGAACTAAGGTTATAAATGTACACGAGAAAAAATATTATAACCGGTATGGATCACCGTTAAAATTAATCAAATAGTCTGCGCACATACATTTTTAGCTACAGTCTGGATAGAATTATGTTCTAATCTTTTTTTAATCCCTTCTACAAGGACAAATTAAACAGCTGCACTGCCTGTATTGTGAATTCCTCTGATTAAAGCAACAGTCTCTTTCGTGCATGCATGATGTCTATCCAAAAACACTGTCTGATTAGTTATGAATAAATGTTAAATGTCTGATAGTTAATTATCTTCGTACCTTGCATTACTATATACGCAAAATGACCTATATATAAAACAAGAGTTCATGTTAGTCGAAATATACCCCCAAAGAACTTTCGCCACATGGAATATTAAAATTGAGTTTGAATAGAATCCAACGGGTGACAGCATGTCTAGACAAGAATACACAGCATCTTTGGCATATTTGACATCGGGAATATCTTAAACTCTGTCTTGTCAACAGTCATACTAACTTTGATTTGAATTCCACAAGAATTTTTCAAATTAACATACAGAACTGAAATTTAAACTTTACCACCAGGTGGCACCACCCAAAGGTTGACACACGCCAAAACCAATTCCAAATGATGTCTTGTTACACCAAACACTCAAACTAAGTTTGATTCAATTCCACAAGTAATTTTCAAATTAACATACAGAAACGAAATTTAGACTTTACCACCAGGTGGCGCACCTATAGTACGACATATGCCAAAACTAATCCCAAGCAACATCTTGTAACATGGAACAATCATATCAAGTTTGATTTGAATTCCACAAGAAGTTTTCAAATTAAGATACACAAACGAAATTTAGACTTTTCCACCATGTGGCGCCAGTGGTAGTCCGACATCCGCCCAAACTATTGTCAAGCGATGTCTGATTACATGAAACAATCAAACCTAGTTTGATTTAAATTCCACAAAAAGTTTTCAAGATAACATACAGAAACCTAATTGAGATTTTGCCACTAGATGGCGCCACCTGTAGGTCGACATATGCCAAAAATCCAGCCCAAGCGCCGTGTTGTCACATGGGGCACTCATACTAAGATTGATTCGAATTCCACAAGAAGTTTTCAGATTAACATACAGAAACGAAATTTAGACTTCGCCACCAGGGGCGCCACCTATAGTCCGACATACGCCAAAACTAACTTCAAGCGACGTCTTGTTACATGGAGCAATCCCATTTAGTTTGATTTGAATTCCACGAAAAGTTTTCAAGTTAACATATAGAAACCCAATTTAGACTTTGCCACCAGGTGGCGCCACCTTTAGGTCGGCATATGCCAAAGTCAATTCCAAGCGCAATCTTTTCACATGGAACACACATACTAAGTTTGATTAAATAAGAGGTTTTCAAGTTAATGTCCGGAAAGCAAAAAGTTGACGGACGGACAGACAGACAGACGGACGGACAACCCCATAACATAATACGTCCCGTCAAATGACGGGCGTATTAAAAATAGCTGTGTTAGTGTAAACATAGCCTACCTTAATTATGTAAGTTGAAAAGTGTTTATTAACGTGGGCCTAGTTGTATTAACTAAGGCATCTGTGGCTAGCCTGTTGCAATACTCATCTTCATTCAATGTCCCAGGTCCAAGTTGGACTAATTAAATGCGAAGCGAGTACTCAAACAATTCTAGTGTAACGTATTCGTATTGATTTAATAACCAGACAGACTGGTTGGAGTACACTTAAATTAATTGGTTTGTATATCACGGGATTTTACAATAATCAAACAGCAGGAATTGTTTTTCCAAACGGCTTGACAAGACCTGTTTCTACTTCTCAATTTATAATTTGTGATTCTCTTTTAACAGAAAAATGTCCAACCTACATACACGGGTATGAGTCTAGCACAATAATAGAAAAAAAAGCTGTTGAGTTAGTGTCGTCAACATAGACTACATATAATAATCTCCCGCTTCAAGGTCCAAGTTTTTACTAATTAGGTGCAAAGCGAGTCCTCAAACAACTACAGGGTAAAGTGTCCGTTATAGCTTTAATGATCAGACAGGCTGATGGGGGTTCTTTTTCTTAAATAATTTTTTTCTTAAATAAAAGTCGATTTCCAACCTGCCTTACAGTACAGTATTGGGAGTCTTTATGGTGTCCCCATAGATATGAACTGGTCAGTAATAACAGCTATAGATGAAAACTAATCAGGAATCTATAGCTGTAGATGAAAACTGGTCAGTTATAACAGCCGTAGAGGTAAAATGGTCAGGAATAAAAACTATAGATGAATAACATCCATACATGAAACCAGGTTAGGACCTTGACAGAAAAAAATCGTTTTTATCTTATAGGAAGTCCAAAATCCTAAATGACCCTATAGGATGTCTGTGAGGGGACTAACAGCCGTACCGGAAAACTGGTCAGGTAAAACAGCCGTATATATGAACAGTTAAGGAATAAGAGCCGAAGATGTGAACTGGTCAGGAATAACAGCCGTATAATATGAGTCTAGCACAATAATAGACAAAAAAGCTGTTGAGTTAGTGTGCCCTACATAACTACAGGGTAGAGAGTCCGTTAGGAATTTATAATCAGACAGGCTGATGGTGGTTCTTTTTCTTAAAGAATTTGTGTTCCCATTATAGAACAAAATCCGAAAGGATCCTATAGCATTTGTCTGTAAGGGGAATAACAGCCGTAGAGGAAAACTGGTAAGGTAAAACAGTTGTAGGTATGAACAGCTCAGGAATAAGAGCCAAATATGTGAACTGGTCAGGAGTAACAGCCGTATATGTTCGTTTGTTTGATTGGTGTTTAACGTCATACTCAAACACATCATGATATACAGAGAAAAAACTGGTAGGCATAAACAGTCGAAGAGAAAAACACATCAAGATTGAGGGAAAACGAAAATAACAGTCATAAATACAGAAGAAAAATGACCGGGGGAAAAATAGGAGATGGAGGAGAAAACTGAATAGGAAAAGGATTAGAATAAGACAATTGATCTGGAAAAAGAACCAGAGAAAAGTTAGAGAAAAAATTTGGTCGGAATAAAGGGTTTGGTAATGAAGCTAACTAGGAATAAGAGTTGGACAAGACACATGATCAAGAAGACCTCAAATAAGAAAATTGATCTGGAGTATGAATCAGAGCGGAAACTAGAACCCCAAAAATAAAAATAGTAAGTGTGTACGCCCAGTAAATTAACGTTAGAATTAATACCACATGTGTCGTTGCTCTACATATATTTTGTTTTATAATATGGCCTAGATTGTAATTAGAGCATGTTAAGTCCCTAAATAGAATGTTGTATAAATGGTGACACACTTTGTTACTGTATCAGCATAAGCGGATATGATAGGCTTAACCTTTGTGTCCGTGTGACAGTTTCACCGCACGGCACGTTATCTTTGCTCGTACATCGTGTCGTCAGACATTATAGTCGATTCAAAGGAGACATATTCTTACGCTCGTAAAACCAGCGATCGGCTTACAGTAGCCCATACTGACTCCCCTATACGCTGGTTCATATAATAAAGTTTTTCAGGTAAAGGGTTGCCATGTGTCTAGAGTCGCCCTTTACCTGAAAAGCTTTGCTATATGAACCAGCGTATATGGTACAGTCAATGTAGATTAACTTTGATGATAAAACTATACTACATTATTTATAACAGGCGTGTTTTGACTATCAATTAAATACAGATAGATACCTGGAGAGGATTAACAGTCTGACCGCTGTGCATATACGGGTATCAACAGTTTCCGTGTATTGTATATTGAGCTCTTTTGATTAGCTGCGTCGCGGCTTTCCGAACAGAAGAGATAGACCACAGCTTGATTGGAACTCAACTAAAATTTGACACGGTCAGCTCTTGTCAATTTTCCAGAAAAACTGGTATATTTCACAAAATATATACATACCTATTTTCGAATCATACATAGAATGGGTCAATTCGATATCTTGAATGAACTGTGTATAACAAAAATTGAATATCTTCAAATAATTGCGAATGAAACAGGTAAACCTGTCGTAAAATAGATAAGAAATACATTTTACCTGTCTTCCCTGCTTTCGTTTTTCAGTCAACCGCACTTGGGAAAACGCCTACGCCTGAGCTGTCATTATACCTAAAGAACTGATTTTTTTATACCTAAAGAACACATTTCATATCTTCTTTAGTTTTTAAGTTATAGTTATAACAAGCTGAAATGCTGATTTTTGTCAATTTTATGGCCTTTAACACACTATTACAAGAAAACTAAGACAAACGGGGAAAAATTGAATGACCATTTTTTAAGTAGGCGGAGGGGGCGGGTTAGAGTACTCTCAATACAGGTTTGATATCCCAATCGCATAAATTCTATATCCTTTCATTGGGTAAAAACACATACAAAGTGCAAGTTACAGGCCTTTCTACTAAAATCTCAAGTTGAAAAGAGAAAACTGGACGGTTAGCAACAGATATATTGGAACTGTATTTCCATATTCTTACCAAGGCAAAGGGGCGATTTTAAATCTCGTTCGGCAAATAAAATTTGTCAGGTAATTGAGTACCGGTATATAAAATATCCTTGGGCAGTGCTTATTGAACCCATAATAGCCGGTAAGTGAAAAAACTTGAAATTACAAAGTTATGTGCACTCTACAAAGACTACTTTGAATGCTATTAGAGCTACAGAACTTTGTTAGATGCGAACCTTACCTCAACACCAACAATTATATATTGCGCCATACCTTATATGACGGACTTATATTTTTCGAGTTAGAATAACAACGAAAGTAAGAACCCGGGGAAACTTGATCATTCAGCAAATCCCCCCTCCTCATAATATGCTTGGTATATAAATTCGTTGTTTTTCGATAATGTAATTAGTTTCAAGGCATATTCTATACATTTTGTTGCATAACTTCATCTGCATAATAGCTATTTTACCTGGTGCAAATATGCGATGCTTCACTGACGATGTAAACCACGAGGACCACGTGCAACTGTTCTCTTCGCTACATTAAAGGTGGAGTTAGCTAAGAACTAGAGAACTAAAGTTTCATCCTTCCGTGAATGAATGCTATATTTCGTTATTGCCATATTTAAATGAAGGGAAATTAATCTACCCATCTATGTCAAATTTAAGCCCTGAAAAGCAGCTTGTTTCTAGAATGATTCGCTTCATTAGTAGAGCACGAATTATAAAGTCTGTAATCTGAGCATATCTTTATAAACGTGAGTATGAATTAAATCATAAAGTATTAAAATCTGTATAAATAAAATGTGTTTTTTTAAATATATTTTATATATATAATGGATCAACTTCTGTGGTTACTAATTTAACATTGGTAACCACATCTACTTCTCTTAATTATCTAATTTTAAACATAAAATAAATAAAAATTATATGAAACTAAATTTTAAAAATTAGAAAGAGGGGTATATGTAAAACAATATTACTTGTAATATTGTTATGCTATATAATTATACAATTTCTGGATAACCACTTCTTGTTTTGTGATAGAACACAACGTTTCGATACATATGCCTGTATCTTCATCAGGTGTAAAATGACTGGTCTTGTTATGTTATATGTTTCACGTCCATCTGTATATTCTTCATTGTTCATGTGACATTCATCAGATATTTCAGAATTGAATCGAACATTTTGCTCGCCTGTCGATTTGACCTGGCTCTACCTTCCAAAAAGATATGGCGCGTTGAACCATGGGAGTTTGCTGTGGCAAAATATTCAGTGATCGTTGACTGTCAGAATAGATGCGATGAAAATCCGGACAAAGCATGTCATAATCGAACTATTTTATTGTGTATGTTCGAAACCTTCGTATATGAAAATTACAATAATAACTGATACGTTAGAAATAAATCGAAGCAAACGAAATATCCAGAGTTCAAGAGTGAATAATCCTAGCAAACTGGTCACTAATAGTAACCGATACTTGTCGAGAGTTACCGAGAGTTACGGAGTAAAATATAACTGGCACGAGGCAGATGTTGCTGTGAACCGACTGCGGATTGTAAGTATGCATACCTAGGTTGTTTTATCACGTGGTGTCTTATCTAAACTCATTGGCGTTTACACGAAAATACAAAAACAAAAACATGTCAACACTTATGTGGGTCCTTTTCGGTTGATATGTTTCTATTTTTGATGTTAACTGCCAAGGGTGTAGACGTATTTAAATTCACCTTCAATAAAGAACCTTGGATAAGAGGTTAACTATCTTCACGCCATATAGCCTAGCTGAAATACCGCTGGATGTGGATTAAGTTAAAATCCTTATACTTGTATTCAATGGGGATACCATTTAAGAACATCATTCATATGTCCTACATTAACCACCAGGTAAGCCTTATAATCTTGAATGTCAATATACCTGAACTCTCTGTCACGTTCGCTGACAGACCATCGTTTTTTTTGTTTTTTTTTTCTCAATCTTATATATTTTCAGTATTTAATAAAGATACTCCGGGCATAAAGTTTGAAAAGAGAAAACAAAAAGTAAACTTCCCGTCAATCAGATGTCAGAATTTATTCAACGTATATTACGAGTTTATAGAATAAACGGCAGATTTTCTTGGATAAAGTTGTCACAATTAAATATTAACACTTTTATTCCGCTATAGTTATTTTTTGCTGTTCAGGAGTTTGTTTTAGATAATATTCTCATTTATAAATGTGTATTACTAACGAGAACGTTCTGAACGTGTGTAACCCAATATTTGTATGCAGAAATTCATCTTAATATGTATTTACTTTGTCCCTAGGAATAAAACAGCTAACAGTGGCTAAAAAGGTTGTTTCGGCTTAAAGCTAGATAGTCGTGTTCTTTTCTAAAATTTGGTGCTCTCCTCTTGGATACCCGACTGAATAAAATAAACCAGTACATCAAAGAATGCATCGCATTTTAGGCGCCTGTCTACAATTTGAGCCTTCGAAACACTGGCAAGTCATCGAATGTACGGTGGAAATCACCTAGGACTTTATACTATTCCAGCCATTATAACATTTCGAATGAAATATCAACAAAAGTCCGCGGTGTGTTGAAAATTCGCAGTTTCTATGTCTTAGGTTTAGAGAATATAATAGGGGCATACTCCAAATAGTGAAAATAGGCTGCTGGGGAAGGAAATAACTTGTTTGGGCATATTCATAATATCCTTCATAACTTAGCGCAGTAGCGAAAATCACATTGACGAGAAGGTCGTCAGGTTGCAGGTTTAAACATAATGGCGATTGGCATCCATCATATTCCTGGGTGAAAACTATATAGCAAAGGTTCAAGCTAACCGACCGAACATTTGTCACCATCAACTTATTGTTGTCGTCAAGACCCGGCGGCCTACCACTGGATATTTACATCACACCGCCGGTGTTTCAAAGAATGTTCTAAAAAAAATTCCTTTTTTCGTAAGGCAAAAACAATATAGAAAAGAAGAGGAGGAAAGGGGCACTACATAGCAGAATAGCTACCCGCCCATAGTCTACTATGCAGAGATTGTGGCATTCCCGCGCTGCACAAGGCTTATTTGAGAATCCCGGTTCTGTTCAGCGACTACAAAGCGGTCACTAACGCTTCTCAAAGTTGGTTTGCCATAGTATGACTGCAGTACGGGTAACAAAAACAAGAAATCCTATACAAATGCCGAGTAAAAGACTTTCATTTAGCTGCGCAAAAACATTGTCTAAATAAATGTTTCAGACAGCTCAGGTAAAACGGACTCCAACTGATTTTTTTTTCTTTAGGTCCGCACTTTACAGTTAATACGGAATGCAACCCTTGTAATTCACGGCGGCATTTAACATTGCCGTCGTAAATTCCACCATAATCTCGAGTAAAGGTGGCATGTTTTTGCCGCCCTAGCGTTGATAAATAAATTCGGCACAAACGGTTTTTCTCCAGATACCCGCCCATAGTCTATACCATGTAGAGATTATGGCATTCCCGCGCTGCACACGGCTTATTTGTGAATCCCGGTCCGGTTCAGTGACAACAAGCGGTCACTAACGCTTCTCAAAGTTGGTTTGCCATAATATGATTGCGTCACGGGTAACAAAAAATAGAAATTCTATACAAATGCAGAGTGAAAGACTTTCATTTAGCTGTATACAAACACTTTGTCTCAATAAATGTTTCAGACAGCTCAGGTAAAACGGACTCCCAACTGATTTTTGTCTCCGAGGTCCGCACTTTACAGTTAATACGAAATGCAACCCTTGTAATTCACGGCGGCATTTAACACTGCCGTCGTAAATTGCACCGTAATCTTGAGTAAGGGTGGCACGTTTTTTTCCACCGTAGTGTTGATAAATACTAATCTCCAGATAGCTGTGAAGTATTTTCAGTGTCCAATTTTCGTTGGTTTTGGGTACAGTAAGATCTGAATTCGACGTTTCCTAAATTTTTTGTGTAGATTGAATCAACAGTATTTATTTCCAATGTTCGAACGTCCAAACTACAATTATGAAGAACATATTATCAACTCTCTGTTGGAAAACTTTTGCCACAGGACTCAATTATGTATTAAGCTGTGCTGCAGAGCTAATTAGTTCCCAACAAAAGCATTTGTCGTTTCCAAATATTGTACAATACTTGTGCATGATGTAAGTTTTTCATTTGTAATAATTATGTTGAGAAGAAATGTGTAGAGACATGGCGCATTACCTCTGTTGAAAATAGACTGACGGCTGTCTATATTTAAAGTGATTGAGATTAAAATTAAATTTTCAAGAAAACGTTTTTTATGAAATGCGAATCGAAATCTTGTAACCTGACAAATCCCATCAATCTAACTAGTTTACTAAACTAGATTAGTTTGTGCTGCAGGCTGCAGCATTTACGGTCTGCGAAGCAAAGCACGGAAAATGCACTGCATCTTTGTTTGTGATATTAATTCAATTTGCAAAATGTTTCAAATTTCAGTTATTGTATCTTCATCAAATTCTGATGTGTGTGTAATACCTGTGTATCCGGGCTTTCAACAAATATATGCATACATAATGTGATGATATATAGTCTATGTTATAGCGGTCTTAGAAAAATTGCCATCCTCAATATATACACAACGGTATAGCAAACCCTGGGCGCAGTGTTTATCTGACGGGTCATAACGCCCATGACACATTCAGATTCAAAAGTGGGTTGGGTATATATGTATTTTTTTTATTCTATTTTCGAAACAAATTGTACATACTGTTGGCTTGCTGCAACAGAAACATACATACAAACTCCTTCCATTGGTAAATAAATATTTAAACTTAAGCTGTCTATCGCTTTAGAGAAGTACAAAGCATTGTTCACCTTAACAACTATATGTGGCTGGAATATTTTACTGATTCAACTTATGAGCAATCTTATACTACAGTAAGCTATACTATATGCCTTCTCGGTTCTTATTATTAGGTGTATAGGCAGTGACATTTTCCTCTCTAGCTAAGGGTACCTCTTCCAAGAGTAGCACTGCTATCTCTACTTAGGTCTGGAGGAAGATTAACTTTCCAGCAACATCAAAGAGGTCCCATTTTATGGTTGTGCTAGTTACAATTATTGTTGGAATACACTGGCGCAATATTAATTGAATTGAATTAACCTTAAGCACAGTGTGAGACACAGATCAAGGAATCAGCGGCATTTTTCGAACTTATTTCTATTTGACTGAGGAAGGGGTGGACGTTCGCATACAAATGAGTAAAACCTATACGTGTTCGCTTCATAATACGTTTCTGTTTATCTCGAAGTGAACAGGTATAAGTTTTACTCATTTGTATGCGAACGCCGGCCTGCCCGCCTGTGGGGCTTGTTCGGGATAGTTTAATGTGTTTAAACTATAACATTGGCAGTCGAATGAGGGGAAAGTCCTGTCTCTCTGATCCGTTTATTATTTCTTAGAATTGTGTCTTTTCAATTGAGCCGTTAAAAGAGGGGATAACAAAGAATACACATGCGTGCATACGGAAAGCGCTAACACAATTACCAAGGTTGGTTAAGCCAATGTCGGACAAAATCTAACCACAAATAAAAAAAGAACTAAAACAACGTATATTTAACAAATCGCTGGGCGCAGACATATGTATACTAACAGTCTTCTGTGTGTTCGGGTACAAAAGAACGGGTGTGTGAAGTGCTGTTTTCCAGTTCAGAAATGGACCGCTTGACCCAATTTGGTCATATTTCGTCCACCCCAACCAAAAGATTGCACAAGATGGCAATCGAAAGCGACACATTTTAAGTATAAAAGAATCGTACGTCATTGAGATTCAAGCAAATTAAGACTGTCCCAGATATTCAAATTATGTTTATAACTGTTTATCGCCCTGGAAGTGGTTAGGTTTGTTTGTATTCTACGATATTGGCCTACTCATCAACCCAATACACACCATTGTATTTCCAGAGAACGAATACTCATTTCCAGCCTAAATTTACGTTTTTATGTGTGAACTCCTGACACGCTAACCAATTAAAATAAAATCAAACGCATTACTCAAAACAGAAATTGGTGCAGTATACATTCCACCCAGATCAGCCGATGATATCTATAAGTTTAGATCCAAGTACTGTTATTATATAGTACAGGCATATATATGTATATGCAATGTGTATCGGTTATATATAGGCCTAAATTATCAGTGCTGTAAAATTACACTACAGTCTCCATTTCTCGAAAATAAGATAAAGTAAAGCCCGCTAGCTATTCCAGTTTTAAAAAAATACAGAGTTGTTTTACCTTATCATGAGATTGTAAAATGTAAATGTTGTAACCGGAGTGTGAGACGTGGCCCTTTTAGCCGTTCTCGTCTCCCGATCTGAAGCGTACAGTAGCTGTCATAGTTGATAGTAGTTTAGATCCAGGTATTGTCAATGCAGTCTTACGCTTTATATATCGTAACTCAGCGCGCCCGACAAACCTCTTTGTTAAGTGTACATACTCTTTTTGTCAGTGGTATTTTCACTGTTCTATAAAGCACAGGCCGATATGGTCTCCTGGAAATTGCTTACGAAAGATTTACCTTAGTTGACGAAAGAAAACTTAATTAGACACTGTTTCAAAATTGCCAAAATAACCCAGGTTTAAATGGAGCAAGATTGCGTCATGGTATAGTTGTTCTATACTCAATTTGATTCGCCGATTTCTGACAAAATGTCTGCGTCCAAACCTGACCTCGAACAGCATAGGCTTGGGTACTTTAAAACAAGATATAAAGCAAGGATATGCCTCTAATTCAACAACAAAAATTTTAATATACACTTTAAGACATTTTCTATTGGGTGTACAGATGCATTTGTTGTATTTTTCGCTCTTTTAAACTTTAAAATAAAGTATAACGGTCCAAAGTATTTACTTCGTCTGTTTGTATATACAGTCGAAACCGCTTATTGCATAACCAAAATACCACTGTTTTATGCAATAAACCGGTCTATTTAAAAAAAGCGAGCTGATGGAATGGGAAGTAGGTTTTCTCCCTTTACCCTGTATTATGTTGACTTGGTTACCGAGCGATCTATCTGTACGGCTTGGGAAAGTAAATAGTGTACATTTTTTGATAAAAATAAAAACAAGAATATACAAATAGTTGAGGTACATATTTATTATAGAAGAGTAAAGTTTGTCTTATTCAATAATGTACATCGTTTATTATGATTTAGTTAATCAAATCTGTAACTTACTTTTATTTCCCGTTAACGGAAATGGTTTTGTGCACTATTGTTTCCAGTTAAAAAAATAATTTCAGATCATGCCCATTCGTTTATAGATATCTCCGTAAAAGGTCACAAACTTGCATAGTTTCTTATCAAGTTGGGTGTGGGTGTTAATAGCCCTTGAAGCCACACGAACCCGTATTAAAAAGCCGGTAGGATCAACGAAACAGCTGGGTTCTCGCCGAGATCTATGGTGGGCGGAGTGCATCTTAAGTCGTCATTATATGATGTGAGTGTTTAAAAATAACTAGGTGTTAAATCAGCCAATGAAATCGCCTCATTTCAAAGAAAAGCATTTTTTAAATTATTTTATCACATTAAAATTTTTGCCTTACATAAGTTTATTTCATCTTACGTGAGCTTGGTATAAATGCACGCGTCAGAAATTTTCTGCCATGGGTGTTGTTTCAAATGGCGTGTCCTTATTTGACGTGTAAAATTAGGTTCTCATCACGTAACATAGCACACCGGAAATGTTTTTTAACGAATTTGTCGTGTATCAAAGTATACAGGAAACGGGATGAAGACAAACATACCATTCTTAACTAGCCAATCACAGGGCTGCAGTAATTACCTTTCTGCACATTAAACACTCACCGCAGGTCTCCACTTTCACAGTGTTCAGAAGAAATCGATTCCTGGCGTTTCCGGTGATCACACAAAAAACTTATCTCACAGTCAAATAATTTAAGGACATGTTATTTTTCACAACATTCACGACGAAAACTTCTCTGGGGCTTGCATTTTGACCTAAGAACACGTTAAATAGCAAAAATTGACATGAGACAAAAACTGTGAGGTGGAATTCTTGGAAATGAGGTGGTTTGATTGACTGGTTAAATACTTAGCCATGTGTAAACACTCACAGTGCCAACTTAAGACGCACTTGGCCCACAATACAGATCGTTCTTGTCTGAATGCAGTCAGCTTGCTGCGACCATTGCTGCGATGTTGTGACATGAATATATGATCATGGGAAAACTAAATGATAAGATCCAATTTAACTGTTTGTGATAGGAATTTCGAATTATTGTTTTTACAGACAATATATAGTTTGAATACCTAGCTTTTAATGTAGGCGATCGAATACGTATGGTTCATGTTGAGCCCGAGGAGTCCATCAAGACATTAAAGCATTCTTAAATGCACCGGATAACTCTTAAATTTCAGATGGAGAGATCTACACTGTGCTGGCAGACCAAGGGATAGCTAAAGTTAACTGTTTCTGAAATAATAAAGACGCTATCAGAATAAAACACCTATTTAATAACATTTGATTCATTTACAGTCCCAGGCCGCATCTCCATTGGTCTTTACAGGATGAGGGTAGATACCTTTATCCCCATCCCATTGAGGTGCTTCTAGTGTCAAAAGTTCGGACAATGTAGAGGTGGTTTGGTATCTTTTCGTTGTTGTGAAGGAGACCACGAGGGCGTCGATTGCACAGATACACTAATATTCTACAAATGCAGTGGGCCCACATGTTCTGCCAATGTTACATCAAAGGAGAAACAAATTCGAATAATTACAAGACCAATGAACATGAGTTATCATGAGGTCTTGTCTCTTCGTCGTATACTTAAAGATCATCTCCACCAGACACCAATGCCGCTCAGTGGTTACAAAGGGTCCGTGGGTACAGAGACTTTATTTACGTGGCCCATTGGAGGTGATCACTCTTCGGCTGCTGGTAAAGTTAACATTACACAAATAAAAAATTGCTACGTCAACACAGACTGCTAGAACCACAGGACACATTTACTAAAACACAGATAAACGCACAACAAAAAAAATAAAAAGCCATCTGGCCATCTTCGCCCTTCCAAGGCCACGAGGGATGCTGTTCAAACGTTCCAGTTTAAGCAGCCAATCCATGTCTGTAATGTAGAGAGAGGGTTGATCCCCTCTCCCCTAAACCATCAACAAGTTAATCCCTTATGTCCGTGACGGTTGCTCTCGCAAACCGTTTTTGACACCTTTTAAGAAATGGACGAAGAAATAAGGCCTCCCTTCGCTATATCTCGCCCACCTCCAACAACTCGATCGCGGCCCAGTGTTGATCACCCTCGGATGAAAGCCAACAGAAGACATGGTGGTGGTGGCTCACCAAAAAGCTAAACTCTGCATTGATTTGTTGTGATTGATTGTGGATAGCTTTAGTATTGGCATAGTTGGAGTTTTTAGCACTGATACATGTCTTTTTCAGTTTAATTTGTTTCCCTTTTTTATTATTGATTGGTCTGTTTTATAAAATTTTATTTTTATTAAAAAACATTTTAAATAATGTGAATTACTCGTGTTATCTGTGATATTTGCAATTTTAGGATCCAAAAGGAAACGTTTGATATTGGGTTCCAGGTGTGCTATACGCTGGGGTTTTAATTTTTAAAATGACGAAATTGAAAAAAGTAATCAATAAAACTATGTAGTGCAGTTGAGGTACAGCTGAATGTGGCCTAAAACATTAATCCGATCCATTCTCTTGTTAGTTTTACAGGTGCTCGATACGGCGTCATAATATTATTGCAAATGTATTCAATTGCTTCATAAGTTAGATTATAAAATCTAGTCTAATTCCAGACTTCAATCAGAATGGTTTCATAACAAAAGCCTGTGTTAAATTGCATTACATTAAGGCATACAAACTGATAGATAAATGTCTTAAATGCCATAATTTGTTCGAGATGAACTTCCCAGAATGAAAATAGCAGTGGTCATGCACTAACGATTTGCAGGAAACGTGATTTTTAGAAATAAAAGGCTATCCATTATCACAAAAGACACCAGTTGTACGTTCGTTTTAGAGGACAGTCTACAGAAGAATTGTGCTTAGAATGCACGGCTAACAGAGCTGCGATGGGCTAGAGAAGGTTGTATTCTGAATGCACTGGTAAAAGATGCAATGGCCGAGTCAAGAGTGGCGCTCTGACTGACAGCTTCATGTAAGATGTGTAATGATCGGGAGCATGGTTGTGCTCTGAATGCAAAGCTAAGTGGTATAATGGAAAGGGTTGTCCTCTGAATGCACAGTCAAGAGATGCAATGGCCGAGACGGAAAGGTTGTCTTTTAAATAACAGCTAAGAGGTATAATTATCGAGGGTAGGATAATGCTCTGAATCGCAGCTAAGAAGTGTACAAGTCGAGAGAAGGGTTGTGCTACAAATTACAGCTATGAGGTGTTATAGTCAAGAGAAGGGTTGTGCTCCAAATGACAGCTATGATGTGTAATGGTTGAGAGAAGGGTTGTGCTCCAAACGACAGCTATGAGGTGTAATGACCGAGAGAAAGGCTGTGCTCCAAATAATAGCTATGAGGTGTAACGATCGAGAGAAGGGTTGTGCTCCAAACGACAGCTGTGAAGAGTCCTGGTTGAGGAAAGGGTTGTGCTCTAAATAATAGCTATGAGGTGTAATGGTCGAGATAAAGGTTGTACTCCAAATGACAGTTATGAGGTGTAATGGTCGAGAGAAAGCTTGCGCTCCAAATGACAGCTATTAGGTTTTATGGTCGAGAGAAGGGTTGTAGTCCAAATGACAGCTAATAGGTGTTATAGTCCAGAGAAGAGTTGCGCTCCAAATGATAGCTATGAGGTGTTATGGTCGAGAGAAGGGTTGTGCTCCAAATGACCGCTGTAAGGTGTTATGGCCGAGAAGAAGGTTGTGTTCCAAATGACAGCTATTAGGTGTTATGGTCGAGAGAAGGGTTGAGGCGCAAATGATAGCTATATGTGGTGTAATGGTCAAGAAACGTTGTCATTCAAATGGCAGCAAACTTTACCCCCAAAACTCACGGAAAGCTAGTGTGCTACAGGGAGCCATGCAGACGGACCAGTGAGTGGTAAACCTGGTGTCTAGTTCTAACTATAGTTTAAAGTATTATAATTGCGTACAAAACAATATATGGCTGTTATATATGGGTGATGAGCAAGTGGTTCCGCATGACTTAAAAAACAGATGGCATACTAAAGGGAAAAAGTCTCTTCATTTATTTGTACTATAATTACATCTACAACATTCAGGGAGCTTTAATCTTAGAAACAGTTCAGACGACGGTGCATACACGTATAACTGTCAGATACGTGCCAATACCATAAAATTGCATTATGTTGGGTTAACAGTCAAACGAGTGAGTTGAGTATGGTAAGTTAGACACTTTCATGACCTTTCCTGACAGCAATATCAGGTTAGTAAGGGATGAACTTGATCAAAAACTTTTAACATCTGCATAATCGTCTATCAACTTTCCGTTGTTAAGCGTTTCTTTAAGACTAGTATACAAGTCAGCGGTATTGACAACTAACCGCTTAACCACGAAAGTAAGTGCTTACTGTCATTAGAGAATGCCACTATATGTTAATTTATTTTGTATTTTGAAGCGTAAATCCTGGTTTCCTCTCTTTATGCTTAACTAAATTATCTGTTTCGTGATTGTGTGTATTTTAGTGGTAATGTGCGAAAGACTCGCAACACAAATACATTATGAAATAAATTATCTTTTATGCAATAAAGTACATCTGTATATTTAGGTAGAGCTATAAACTTCAGTTCACATTGATTGTTAGCTGTGTGCTTCATTCAGCAAAGTTTTGTCTGTGTCGCTCATATGTCCGGGTTCAATCCACCGCTGGTTTCTTTCTTACTGTATACAGTAAAATGTGTGAAAGGGAGGTAAGATTTATCACAAAGTATATATATTGCTATCTGTTTTTAATTAACGCTCGGCTGTTGACCGAATGAAGCTGTACAGTTTTTTTCAACTGTTTTTCATCAACATTCACTGGGCCCTCATATTTACCATGCTGGTAGACATTTAGTGATGGTCATACTGGTTAGATATATTATGGAAACACTCCAGGAAATGCATAGCATTAATATTCATGTGGCACGTTAGTGGCTGTGTCTTGCCCGGTTATGATTTATTCAGGATGGTTTAATATATTTACTCAGTAGTATATAAACATTAATTTCCTCGTTACACATATTTGTGTAATGACAAAAAGCTCAATTCCAGCTAGCAATGGGGGCGGGGCTACGAGGAATGAATTTAAATATAAGGGTGTTACCAGAGCGTGATCAAACTGAGGGCGTCACGCATTCTGAAGTATATTGCCTGAAAGATTTTCTGTCATATACTATTTGAAAATATATATGCTCTTACGTCCTACATAAAAGCATCCATGTAGGCAGTTTATTTTACTGGATGACATGCTGTGTGTATTTCGGTGATATCTATAGGTGACAAATTATCCTTTTGAAACTTTTCAAGATATTGATATAAGCCATTCTACTTGAAGTGCATCCAGGATTAATTATCAGTTTAATTAGCAGTTGTTAAATTCCAAAAGCGACAAAATGGCGGGAGATGATCTGTTCTTTCTTCAATCAAACGTGGATCAATTTTTTCTCATTATCAATGGGATGATAGTGCTTTGTAAGTATACCATATTTCATCAGCACAATATATACGCTCGTTCGTATTATATTATGCAAAATATCCTCCATTGAGCTATATGCCCAATATCCAATGTATCTAAGCTTAAAGAGACTACTTTTTAACTTTTATAATTTTAAATAATTGAATTTCATCTCGAAATTCAGATATATCTATCTGTTCATGTTTACACTGCCATGTTTCGGTGGCGGCTCAAAGG
>JARFOD010085003.1:686-18841 GCA_031763545.1 Mopalia muscosa | reverse complement strand
GTCCCCTGCATCTCTAATCGAAATAAATTGTTGTTTACAGATTTGCCGTTTGAATCTACGAGTCCGTGTTCAATCCTCCCCTCGCTATACATAACCATCGTTACATGAGGTCACCACTATGACAGGATGAGAGAGCTCACCTTATGAACAAGGCATATTTGACCATAGGGCTGATATGGGATGGTGTCTACAGGAGCCTTCCCGTGATGCTGAAGGCGCTGTGGAGTCTCGCGAGCGTTGACGAGATGGGACGAGAGCTGACATGGGGTGCTGGGAGATCACCACCATGACAGGTGGAGTGATCTCCCTTCGCTCAATCAACATGGCCGACACCGCTTGTACCCCTGGGACGGGTTTCACAACCGCTGCGGCGGTGTTGTAACACCGGAGAAATACGTCATGGCGTCATGTGGACATGTGTCAACACGCCCTGACGTACTGCTGCGGCATTGAGCGGCGTCATCGCGGCGTGTTGCAACGGTGTTCTGTGCCGTCACGACTGGCTTGAAGGGCCCATGACACACGTGACACGAGAACAACTCATACCATTTTGCATAATCATTTTATTGGGATATGACATGGACAATGACGAATCTGCTGCATATGCATCCGTTTATGCGAGTTAATTACAGGTCATGGTCCGTGTTGCTGAGATTTACTCGTCTTCTGTATGGGGTACTTTGACGGTAACACTTGGTCGAATAGCTCCTTTCTCATCCGTACAGCGTTACTTAAAGCGATACTCCGTGCTGCAATATAATGCATATAGGTAAAACGGGCAGCATTTCTTGTGTTCAATTATGCCCTCTAAATTTCTAATCGAGCTATATCAGTTTTATATTTGGATCATAAACAATGGGTGATGCACAAACTACAGTCAAATTTATCCACGAGGCCATGTCTAGGTACTTTAATTATTAAGCAGAAGAGCTCCACAAATAGTAACCAATCAAATATCTCTCTTTTCAAAAAAACCTGTAGAGTCGACTATTTAAACCTTTGACAGTTCGCTTATAAAGGTTATTGGTTCACACATGTTATTAACCCGTAACACAAAAGAGTGTGAGTCGCGTGACGTCAGGAGAGAGCAGGCCACGCCCAAAATGTCAGCCGCCAGTGGTCGTAGGAAGGTATATATCTGTAATCCCAGGGTTATTTTATGAAATCAACAAACGATAAGTCGATACAATATTTAAGTATATTTAATGGTAACCTTTCAAGAAATATAGAGGTCATTTCAGCCGGGGGTATCTCTTTAAGGCTTCCCCCGACGGGATCTCGAACATGTCTTCCAAACAAGCTTTGTTTTCATGACTTCTCTATGTATAGGATCAGGTTTCAAGTCGAGACAAGGCGTGTTCAGGCTAAGATATTCCTCGCGGATCGGCTTCCAAATGCCGGAAAGTGCGTTTCGTAGGCTTTTTGCATGTCCGCTTTGTCCAATTCATCGCCTGCTCCTTCGGTATTTTTTATCTTTAAAGCTGTCGAGAACGCTGTTGACTATCACCCCTCAGTTGACGGGGCGTCAGCATCGCCGTCATCTCCGATTTCAGCATCGTGTAATGTTAACCGCCGGATATTTCGTGCGCATGCGTGGTAATCAACCGAAGTACTAGACGGATTTGCATTTAAAAAACCCACATCAAACAAGCCCGTTTCTCGGGTAGGCTAAAATCACTTTCAAACAAAACACTGTTCCTTGACTTGTTGCAAATAATTCAAATTTCGTTCGCTGTAAGTATTTTAATATGAATAATGTATAGCTCTAATGACGTCATCATATCGACACAAGAATAGCCTTCGGACGCATGTCTCAACATCCTCGGCCATTTCCGTACCTTAAATAACCCCTCACGTAATGCTGTAGAATTCAAGGGAGGTAACTCGTACAGATTTACTTTACCAATATCCACGTGTTTATTGTTTACGTATGAAGGCTATTCTTGCGTTGATATGATGACGTCAGTGGAGCTACATTATTTTTAATATACTTACAGCGGATGAACTTTGAATTATTTGCAACAAGTCATATATAGAAAATGTATTGTTTTGTTCAAAGTAGATTTTAGCCAAGAAACAGGCTTGTTTGATGTGGGGTTTTATAATACAAATCCACGGAGTACTTTGGTTGATTTCGACACATGCGCGACAAAACATCCGGCGGTTAACATTACAGGTTTTCTTGTAGTGTTATTGCTTCAATTCACCTCCAAGATAACTGTAACGGTACGGAAAGTGACGAAGGATGTTCCGACATGATCAAACAAGTCATACATTAAAAGAAATAAGTTTTGTTTAAATGTGATTTTACCTATTAGGTAAAGTCTTAAAGAAACCGACTTGTTTGACGTGTTTTTTAAAAATACAAACCCGCAGAGTAATTTGGTTGATTTCAACGTATGCGCACAAAACATTCGGCGATTAACATTGCACGTTTTCGTGTTATATTATTTCTTCCATTCACCTCCGAGATAACGGTGCCGGTACGGAAAGTGTCGAAGGATCTTCCGACATGGCTCATAGGTAGTTCACTTTGTAAAACTTATGGCTAACATCTAGGAAAAGATTAATGATTGTCTTGCTCTGCTGTTGTAATTAACACATTGTTCAACCTTTCACAGGATGACGACGATGTTGAGTGGAAGTTTTCTCGAACTCAGTTATTCCTTGAATACATGATACCAGAGGAGACATTGCCCGTTCCATTCAACCTGTTAAATGTTTGTGTTGATTTTGTTCGCTTCCTGTTCCGACTTTGTTGTAAACGAAATAATAAAACTGACGACGTAAAGGCTATTTCGGTAAGACCTATAGGGCTCACAGGTTACCAAAATCTAGCGTGTCTTTTGTTAGTTTTAAACTCTACTTTTCTTTTAAGTGTAGTAATATTGTCTTCCTGATGTACACGATATAATTACTAGCGTGGTAAGCCGTATTACCAATTATATTTTGCTTATGCACAATTCTTTGTTACCTATATTAAAAAGATTTTTGCTTATGTGAGAAACAAATTCACATATGCAAGTTATAAATTTATTTTACATTTGTAAAATTCTTTTCAACATATGTAAAATTCTATTCCACAAGTATGTAAAAAAAGAGTTCCACTCATCAAAAATCTGAGAAATGATT
Organism: Mopalia muscosa; assembly: GCA_031763545.1. Classification (NCBI taxonomy): domain Eukaryota; kingdom Metazoa; phylum Mollusca; class Polyplacophora; order Chitonida; family Mopaliidae; genus Mopalia; species Mopalia muscosa. Next base: position 15,709 of record JARFOD010085003.1, on the reverse strand, counting down.
CCTCCCCACAGCAAGGGACTGTGTCCAACCTTTAGTGTTTGCTCCTATCGTCTTTAGTGGATTTTCAAGACAAATGCAAAGACGATTGGAATATATTCAAAATGCTGTGCAAGTTTAGCCTCAGCAGGGCAAACTCCCAACTCGAGAGAGTTGACTAGAAAATGGTCCCTCTGCGGCGAGATTACAACGTCAACAAAGCAAAGCGCAGACTGTCAAAAATCGAACGCCTAAGCATATAATTACAGCTAACAACGACTGAATACATTCCCTTATGAAAAATGCCAATTACAATGTAAAATAAAAAAGGAATATTTTATCAGACAACAGGTTTATTCTTTTTCAATATTTTTGTTGCAGTCTAGGCCTACATCATTTTATTTATGCTTTGCGAAACACAGAGAGTGGATGTGCTTTGATCAGATTGAACTTTTTTAGCAAATTTATTGCCGCTATATACAGGCTGTGGGGAAAAAGTCTGTAATTGATGTATTTGATGATTTTATTTCACATATCTACAAAAGGGTTCCTCTCACCTTTTTATTTGCATCAGTGAAAAAGTTGTTCACATACGTTGAATTAAGGTTTATTTGACATATATTTGAAAATTCTTTTTACCGTATGTTGAATTGAGTTTTATTTGACATATATTTGAAAATTCTTTTTACCGTATGTTGAATTCTTTTCACCTATGTTTTTCAAGAAGAATTTTACATGTGATATTCTTTCCACATATGTAAAATAAAGTCATTTATTTTAAAAGAGCTTCACATATGTGAAAACGAATTCAACATATGTACAATAAAGGTAGAAGTGATAAAATGGCTTGTCATATACGAAAGGATCAAATTGGTATTTTTAAAGACCCCAAAAACCCAGAAAGAAAGAAATAGTCAGAGTGGTGCTCTATGACTCTAAATACATTGGCGGGCGCTACTCATGTAACATCGACGCTTTTAATTAGTGTGATCAGTTGATAACATTACACAGTGGACCAATGGAGAATTTCTTATCTGTTACCAAGCTGCTCCTTCTTCGATGTCGATTTATTTCTGGAAAATTATAGTATTTTATTGTTTATTTCAGAAGGCCCCAAAATGTACACCGTGTACAAAATGTACGCCTTACCCCCCATTGTGTTCGAGCAATGAGACTGTAATTGAGTACAAAGAAGACACGGAGACGGCCACCTCTAGCCCGACCTTTATATTAAAAACACCGCTGGATGATCCTGAGTTTAAATACAAGGTATGTATTGCTATCAAAAAGATTATAACCGGCTTCCACACGCAATTGCAGTCTGATATATCCACGAAGTTCTGTCTGGAGTTTCTCGTGGGACCTTATCTTGCCTTGTGGAGTTGGTAGCTACCATATATTACCACCATTACACAGATAAATCTGTTAATTAGCATCCTACAACCATAGGGAAAGAGGCCGTTCTTTTAAAACACTGTGATAGCCCCTGTAAAACGTTAAAACCGGCTCCATAGCTGCTGATTTGGAGCCACTCGGGACATGTTCCCACTCGCCATTTGTTTGTTAAATATATGTGTATCTAAACCTATGTCACACATTTCGTATCACAAGTTAATCGGATTTTTGTTCTAAGCTTGAACATGCTGGTTCGTACACAAAAAGAAACAAAAACAGAAAGATAAGTTTGAAGAGAGAAAAATACAAAAATACCCGGCTTAAATACGTTCATATGGTTGGTTTGTTTGTTTGTTTGATTGGGGTTTGACATCGTACTCTAGAGTATTTCACTTATATGACGACGGATTGTCCACTTCTCACTGTTCCTTGCCTGATTACGATGAAAAACTGGGAGAAAAAACTGGTAAAATCTCGTCCCGCGATTGCAGGGGCCACATCGTTGGCCTCACTCATACATCTGATGGTCCACAGACAGACCCGATCCGTGCATGGTAAATTGAAGTAAAATTAGGCAGCGCACACGCTACTACTAAGCCACGGCCGCGGCCCCACGTTCAAATGGAAATGTCGATGCATTTTCTCTTGTTCCAGGCTGTCATATCAAGAGTGGTTCAACGATTCATTAGAGACACAACATCATCTCTAAACGACGATAGGAAATGGTGAGCTTTGTCTATTTAAATACAGAAATTTGAACCCAGGACCTTTTAGGTTACATATATATTTTGAATAATTAAAAACAGACAAATTTTCTTGCCTCCACGGGATTTGAACTTGTAACTTGTAGCTTATAAGTTAGAAGTTATAAGTTGGAAAATGGGTTAAATCACAAGTTAGTTCCATTATAAACTTGTAACTATATTTTGATGATTGATAATATTGGTTTCCTATAAATGATTTTGACAAATATAATGAAATAACCTCAATGACAGCATAAAACCCGTAGAAAATAAAACCGTATATATTATATTTTGTGAACCAGCGTCGTGTCGTGATAATTGGATATATGATATTGATAGGCATGAAGTTTTTCAAATAAAATACCATCTTTTAAACACAGACCTCAGTTTAAATTATTTTGTTTATTTATTATCTATCCATCGTTTAGAAGACAAACACTAATGAAAGAATATATTTATAAACAATGACTTCATTTTCATAACACAAACAGGAGTTCAACATAATTATCACAGTCAAATGCATGGATAGACAAGTGGTCAGTTATTATTCTTTACAGGAGTGTATAAATATTAATATATTAAGCAACATAAAGTAAGCTGATTTTACGATAAAGACAATGAGTTGTTGTGTGAGTGCATATATTATATACCTACATTACTGTTTAGATAAAAGTTGAATATCTGTTCTTTGTCAACCTCTACGGTATTCTTCAAGAGTTGGCGGATCTACATTAAAATAGCTGCCTGTCTGACTACCATTCATTGTTGTGTGACAATTTGTTAACAAAGCACCAAATACTATTTTCCCACCGGTTGTAACAAATTTAAAGATTTTCTTAAAATTCAGAAATGCAAACAAGTTTATTATTTTACCAAATTGCCACTCAACACAGACTCTGGCTTTTGACATCTCTTCGTTAAACAAGCTCACTTCTGCTGCTAAATTTGCCCCTTTAAATGGGGAAATCAGATTAGGATGCATTCCATAAGCTGGGTCTCCAATTAACAAGAAAGTCTGTCCATTATTTTAAAACGGTTCGAGTTTTGTAATTAACCCTTAGCCATGTATTGTACCTTCAAAGGGCCCATACATATGAAACATCAAGTCATTCGGTGCAACGATAGATTGAAACTTGAGCACATGGATACGTTTTTGGGCACTGTAGCACACTCTGAAATTTAGTTGGCCTTGGGATTGGTCTAGCTGTTCCATCAATAAAACCCCAGCAATTCTCTAAAGGAGAGCCTTTTACCAAAAAATCTCTGCTGTACTCCTGCAAACAGTTAATCGTTAGCCAAGGGTTCCTTAGGTTATTCAATAAACTCCCACGCTGCTGGTAAACGTACTGTTTCGTTGAAGATCAAACTGAGTTCAGACATTGGTCGGCCAAATACAGGGGACACATCTAACAAACCAACAGGATAGGCTAGACGTATAAGTACAACCAACACAAAGGGCTTCTTATGGTCCAGCTGTTGTACGGTTTGGACAAACGAACTTTGCAGGGAGTTTAAGTCTATCTCTTAATCGAAAAAGTTCGTCTTTTGAGAATCTGAAAATCTCCGTACATTGCTAACCACTTAGTTAATAACATCAAGACGAAACCGGTATTTTATTGGTTTTTCAATGAGCTGAGAAGCAAAACATTTTCATCATCCGAGTCTGACAATAAAGCTAACTTAAGTAGTTGGGAAGACATACTACAAGTATTTTACTACTACAGGTGCTTGACACGATACACTTACTTTTATTTATAATGAGATGACATACATGTACTAGCTGTTTGAGATGACAAACTCAAAACAAGTGACTTGTTGAGGTCCAAGAGTGGATTTAATGCTGGAGATGGAACACTACATTGCTGGAGATTACACAGTATTTCAAGTTGGAAATGACTAATGTTGGAAAAATCAACCAGACTTACATGTAGATGGAACAGTGATGCTACTGCATGAGAGGACAAAGTCACACTACAATGCTTGAGATGCCACACTACATAGCTTGAGATGCCACACCCCATTACTTGAGATGCCACATCACATTGCTTGAGATGGCACGCTACATTGCTTGAGATGCCACACAACATTGCTTGAGATGCCACACTACATTGCTTGAGATGGCACACTACATCGCTTGAGATGACACACTAGATTGCTTGAGATGCCACACTACATTGCTCGATATGACACTACATTGCTTGAGATGACACACTAGATTGCTTGAGATGCTACACTGCATTGCTTCAGGTGCCACACTAGTTGCAATGTTTGAGATAAAACACTATATGTTTTCAGATGACTCACTACATTGCTTGGGATGACACACTATTTTGCTTGGCATGACGCACTACATTGCTTGAGATGCACACTATACTGCTTGAGATGACACTACATTGCTTGAGATGACACTACATTGCTAAATTGTGTTAAATATAAACAGTTTTGCGAAATTGAGTAAATGTAGGGGAATTATTGCTTAAAAACAGCCAAAAATGTAACATATTGGCTCATCTAGTTACATATCAGCTTTTTAAAATCGCCTACAAATTCATCACTTTATTTTTTTCTGAATTTATCAACATTGCGTTTTTTTTTTTGTTTTATTTTTTGGGGCCAGATGAATGTTAATTTATTGAATTGATACTAAGTTATGACTGTTAGACAGATTATCACTCAGTGAATTAAAAATAGGTTTCTTAAACTGAAGATTTAGGTTAATTATCCATTCTAGTGGGCATTTTAGGATATTTATTAACATGCTAATTAGTTGAAAACAACTTACATCAGTTGGCATATGTGTCGCAGATTCAAAGTTTCATTTATAACTGAACCTGTTATTTTTTTGTATGCAGTGCACCCTTTCCATGGTTGAATTTCTATGTAAATGCAGTGTGTAATATCTCGATTTTAACCTATACAAAGCTTCTCTATCATTTTTGCGAAACTGCTCAACAAGGTAGTTTGTCCTCTCCCTGGCCCTTCTAGCGTCTATACCCATGTAGCTACACTTTTCCGCTACGGAAAAAATTGTTTTGTCTCCTCTATCGGCTTGGCAAAAATTAGGCTAGGCAGGAAGGACTTTAATTTTATTTGGTCAATTTTTTTATGTCGACGTGGTACAGAACAGCAGATATAAATAAAACTTATATAGATGCTTGCTATCTAAATATGTCATTTGGTGTAGGTCTTTTGAAAATAATATTTTTTGTTATGTTTTAAATCCAATAAAAACTTTATAGACTCGGAGCTATTTTGTAGGGTCGATCGGGTCAGAGGAAACAGTACATATTTTTAGGACTTATAGATATTTATTTTAACAAGTAAATACAGACACGGACACATCATCCTCCAGTTAATTTAATAACGGGCCAATGAGCACTATCAGATTGTGTAGGCCTACATGTGTTAATTATTAACAAAAGTTTTAAATGAAGTAGACCAGTCATTGTAAAAGGTACCAGTCTACTTCATTTCAAACTTTTCTGGTAAAATCTTCTGTAAATTGTACCAGTCTAGGATTGAGGATTGATTATAGCTTGTTTCCGTTTCCGGCGATACAGAGCCCCTGCGCATAATGGTATGCATGCAGAGAGAATGAAAACGAAACGGAAACTAAACGAAACATACCTCCTGCACAGGAGATTGACAGTGTGTCAGTGTGTATCATATGTCGGAACATCCTTCGACACTTTCCGTACCGGTACAGTTATCTCGGAGGTGAATGGAAGCAATAATACTACAGGAAAACCTGTAATGTTTTGATGTTTTGTCGCGCATGCGTCGAAATCAACCAAAGTACTCTTCGGATTTGTATTATAAAAACCCACATCAAACAAGCCTGTTTCCACGCTAAATCTACTTTAAACAAAACACTGTAGCCTAATGTTTTCATGTATGACTTGCTGCAAATAATTCAAATTCCATCCACTGTAAGTATTTTAAAAATAATGTAGCCCCACGGACGTCATCATATCAACGCAAGAATATCCTTCGGATGTAAACAATAAACAGGTGGATATGGTAACGAAAATCTGTACGAGTTACCTCCCTTAAAATGAACAGCATTACGTGAGAGGTTATTTAAGGTACGGAAATGGCCGAGGATGTTGAGACATGTGTGTATCCATGATCTGCACAAAGATACTAGTCTAACACAGTCTATCAGCGGTTGCTACGGAGTATCTAAGGAAATTTAATATTTGACATTTCCAATATTTGCAACGTTGGGACGCCCGACGTTGCCACAACGAATGTTAGGCCTACATATCACCATGTGTTTTCACAGTCACATCTTACAGGGCCGCGATGTCTTTCCGCTGCAGGCTAACAGCGATAAATAAAATAAAACAACAACAATTCGCGGGAAGAAATAACTAGGTTACAATATTAAAGTAGTCATTTGTTTTAATGTGGTCACTTTTTCAATTTGGAACCCAAAATGACCATTTATCAGGAATATTTTATTTATATTTTTTAACAATCCTGAAAGCCAGTTGTATGATGTATATAACTATTTTTTATAATACTTTTGCCCTTTTCTTGAAGGTCGAAACCACGAGACTGCGAAAGTTTAAAACGAAAGCGCGAAACTGCAAAACTACTAGTAGAAACAACGAAAGTATTCTCGCAGTTTTACCCTGTATTTTCGCGGTTTCGCGGCACACTTTCGTGGTTTTTCCTCGCAGCTTCGTGGTTTCGACTTTTCTAATCTTTCAGTTTCGCTTCGCTGTTTCGTGGTTTTGCCCTTTTGTCCTTGTTTCTGATGGAGAAAACTACGAAAACACGAGTGGCCGCATCCGGCTTCCATACTGCACCGTTGTACCAAAACAGCGTTAAACACTAATCAACGCTAATCAACTAAACAGTCAGCCAGACAATGAATAAGTCAGCCAACCTATCTGCCAACTAATCAGCGAACCAATTAATCAGCCAATCAACAAATCAGTCAGCCAACCAATAAGTCAACCAACCAATCAGTCAGCCAACCAATCAGTCAGCCAACCAATCAATCAGCCCACCAATCATTCAGCCAACCAATCAGTCAGCCAATCAATCAATCAATCAGCCCACCAATCATTCAGTCAACCAATCAGTCAGCTAATCAACCAATCAGTCAGCCAATCAGTCATTCAGCCAACCAATCAGTCAACTAATCAACCAATCAGTCAGTCAACCAGTCATTCAGCCAGCCAATCAGTCAGCCAATCAAGCAATCAGTCAGCCAACCAGTCATTCAGCCAACCAATCAGTCAGCTAATCAACGAATCAGTCAGCCAACCAATCAGTCAGCTAATCAACCAATCAGTCAGTCAACTAATCAGTCAACTAATCAACCAATCAGTCAGCCAACCAATTAGTCAGCCACCAATCAGTCAGTCAGCCAATCAGTCAGCCAACCAATTAGTCAGCCAACCAATCGGTCAGCCAGCCAATCAGTCAGCCAATCAGTTAATCAATCAATCAATGAATCAGCTAATTTATCGATCAGTCAACCAGCCAATCAGTCAGCCAATTAATCAATGAGTCAGCCCACCTATGATTCAGTATCAATCAATATGACAGAGATCAATCACAGCAACGGAAAGATAACTCTTATCGGAATTATTAACAGAACAATCCCAGTGATATACAACTACATACAATATTTTACCTAGTAATCAATGGTTCACGGTTATATTTGTTGTGTTCCGTGTTAAAACAATATAGGCTTAATCCATAACAAACACATGCATTTAAATGGAAAATGCCAAAGCCCATGAACAACATCAACCACGATAAATATAGGCTAACGTTGGCACTGTTTCAGTTGGGAACATTAACAATGAACACTTCTCCATTATAATTTTTTTTAAACAATTTTAAAGATTGTTTTTGATTCTATTTAATAATTTTGTCCTTTTTTATTGCAGATGGCAATTTGAAGAATGATATTTTACGATAGATGCGGGAAATGGCAAAGGCAGGTGGTAATTGTTACTGTAAAAAGGTCATAGAGAAACTTGAAATGTCAATGTCCATTAGCTGACAAATCCGCTCCATTGGAACTGTTCCCTCGGAACAGATCAAATACAGACATGGACGTTCTTAAAAGAGCAGGAGCGGCCCTTTTCACAAAGCGATCTAAGCTCGCGCAAAACGTAATAAGCATGACGACCATTGCTGAAGACACAATGCTGTCATGACAGTTACGTTCAACGTAAGCTGAGATCTCTTTATGAAACGAGCCCCAGAGTTCTCGCGTGTAGTGACGCCTATAATAGAAATTCATTGTTAACTTGAAGGAGCTTTGAGCAACCAGCCCCAGTACGAAAGCTTCGTCCAATTTAACCGCATTCGCTCCTTCATCGGTTTCCAGGGCTGAAAATATTCAGCACCGTCTAGGTCATAACTGCATAACATAGAAACAGGGTATGCAGACAACAACATAAGTTAGGCTGTTCAAAATATTTAATAACGTAACAGAGAAATTCAGTTGTGACGTCAAAAACTTATGAACAACCAGGCTCCGATCTCCAAAATACAGCAAAACGTTTTATGACAATAAATAACCAAGAATGAAAGATGGGCAATATCTGGGACACACCTATGTGTTAAGTTCGCATCAATTATTCTGTCACCCAGAGGAGCTAATTATGTTTGTATATACCGTTTCCTCTCTGGTCATTTCCTGGTTTACCACTATGTACCGGTATTCTGCTTTTATCTTCACCCTGATGGAAATTGTGAGGATTGTTGTGAGCCCGATACAGAGACTCACTATATACCTACTAAATTCATCTTTCCATTGCAAGGGTCATAGATGAGAATGCCACATTATTATCCTTGCTGTAATTCGAGGCAAAAACGTAGGAAAAATTTCATCGGACTATTGTAGAAGCAACCAGCTAATGAGAAAGTCGTTTACGAACCAAAGACGACCACAAAGAAGCCAGGCGCCACTGCCATTGAACCTGTCTGTGATTATGTCAGAACTAGATCCTTCGTGTATATTGCTTGTAAAGCCACCTAGCCGCCTCCCTGTGTTTAGACCGCCTTTTACTAATTACTATAAAAGGTCCAATCGGATTGGGTGAGGAAAGCCGTACGAAAGTAGCTGTTGTAGACTCTAGTTGACTCGGGTTTTTTTCGTATATCAACGCAAAGTAGGAAAGGAAGACAAGCTAAATGCGACAATTTTCTTTTCCGTCTCGCCTCGGGAAGATGTTAACATTGCGCTCGGTGTATTGTACAGAGTCTCAAATTATATACGGAGTTTTATCAGTAAGGTATTTCTCGATCTACTGTGAAAGAAATTTTAAACACAAGTTAAAAAAGAGGACATCTACTGGGAGAATTACGTAGTCAAAAAATAGCCTTTGCTAGCTGGCTGCTATCACCAACTCTGTTTTAGGTTGGTTTTATAATATACAAATGTAATATTTACATTACACAACATTTGTTTTATTATTGTTTAGGTAGAATATTGTCCGCTTATAAATTAATATGATTTATGTTTTGAAAACGTCATAATTATTTTTTTCATAAGTTACAAAAGTAAACTCAGCCAAAAAAGAAACTTCACACTCGTTTGGATGTCGATGTGTTGAACATACAAGAAAAGTGGTTTAAAATAATGATTAAATTCTATTTTGAACCAATTAAGGACGGTGTACCATAAAAATCATGTTCATAATGTAACTAATTCCACTGGAAATGCTACGGAAATGTAAGAGAGTAGAAATGGTAAGTTACAACTTGATGAAAGCATGTCGATAGCGCGTATGCCCTCCATGAGCGTTCACAACTGCAACGCAACGTCTCCTCATGGATTGAATGATGCGTCTGAACAAAGCTTGGGGGATGCGTCGCCATAATTGAACCAACATGGCACCAAGTTCCTGCAAATTATGTGTAGGGTTCCTTACTTGACGGAGTCTTCTGCCCAACACATTCCATACATGTTCAATGGGATTAAGGTCCCAGATCTTGAGGGCCGTTCCATGACATTGATGCCAGCATTCCTAAGAAAATTCCGGGTTTAATTGGCCGTATGAGGTCTGGCATTATCTTGTTGGAATATCAGACCTGGGTCATAAGCTGTCGTTAATGGCAAAAGCTCTTGAATGAGCACTTGATCTCTGTATCCTGCAGCAGTTAGGTTTCCTTGAACGACCTTCAGTCGACACGGGCAGGACCATTAAAGGCACCCCAAACCATAACACTACCTCCCCCAAAACGGTTATCTTCCTGTACACAACAATGGGCGTTCCGTTTACGGCGTCTCCTCCAAACTGTAACTCTCCCATTTGCAAAGTGCAAAGTGAATCTGGATTCGTCACTAAAAACTACCCTATTCCAATTACGCGGAGTTCATCTCAGATGTTGTTCCCAGAGAAGCCGTTGACGTCGGTGTACCTAGGTTAAAATGGTCCATGATATGGCCGGCGTGCATGAAGACGAGCAGTGCACAGGCGATTATGTATGGTTTGGGCAGTCACACGACCTCTAAGCAATTCATTTCTAGTGAACGTTGCAGTGGGAAATCGATCACGCAAATGACGAAAGACGATTTGTCGGTCTTCTGCATATGTCGTCACACGTGGTCTACCCAAACGAGGTCGGTCTGCTGAGGTGCCAGTTTGTTGGAGACGTGTCTGAAGATCATGGATAGTCCGACTACATTCCATAACCCTGGCAACGCCAGTGGCCGATGTTTCTGTATTCAGCATGCCAATGGCACGTTCACGTTGAATGTTTGAGAGTTGTGGCATTGCAAATCAACGGATAAGTTACTGTAAGAACTTGTTTTCCCGAGATGTCACTCTACTGTGCTAACGTGGACTCAGTTGCACGTTTCTCATACGGTCAGGTGACTAGGAACGCAAGGAAACATGCTTTATCCTTGATCTATGCTCGCACGAACTGCATGCTTGTGCACTTGGAGTTGCTGTCTGCCATGACGTCTTTGACAACGCATTTACCTCTAACAATAATAATATATCTTGTATTAAGTTTCAAGAAAATATTTAGAAATTTATGAGTGTGAAGTTTCTTTTTTGGCTGAGTATAGTTATACTTTAACATTAAAAGATAATTACTATAGTCTGAATTAAAATACATACTTCACAGAGAGAGCCTAGAAATTATTTACACGTCTTTCGTGAGGCCATGTCTTGAGTATTCGAACGTTGTCTAGAGTAACCTAACACAAGTACAAATAAATCGACTAGAATTAATACAAAGGTATATATATGCCTCTGAACTTTAACTAAACTTACAAGGATATTTGTCTGCAGAGTTAACATGTAAGGAACCTGGATTCATACTCTCCCACAACAGAGCCAAATTGATGGACTAATACTATTTCAGAAAAGTATTTACAACACAAATTATCCGTTCCATCGACTTCCTGAATGTAAACCAGCTTTAAATTTATACCCTTTATGAACAAGTCTTCAATCCATTTTTGCAGAACGGAAGTTTTTTCTGAAAACATTTGTTACGACAATTGTTATATTGAATTGAATATTTACTCATTTCCCTAAAGGTATCACAGACAGTCTTTCGTTTGGCAACAAACTAGGGTTTTGTATCGAGCAATCTTCTTGGTAGGCCTACTATATTGGAGGTAGTTCAGAAAGTATATTATTATGTCGCCTAAGAAATAGATGAAGCTCCCTAGGTAATGATTTTTTCAACAATCATCTGATCTGAGTGACTAGACAGTTGACCAGTTCCTGTTTTACTGCATTATGGGCAGCATGTCTTAAGGAAGGTAGGCATTTGTAAACTGGGGAACGACATGTGTTTATTTCTTAAAGCCAACCAATTTGGCAAAGGGGTGTCGATCAACTAAAATAAATCAATCATCACATGTTGTAGTTAAATTCACAGAGACAAGTTTAAAAATACATCTGAATCTCGAGTTGCTATGGGTAAGCTACAGACATTTCGAGAGATATAAAAAAATTGTCAATGAACATTGCGGTTAAAGAGAATGATAGTTACCAGCTGTTTGCGACAGGCGGGGGTTTAGCCGTAAGGAGATGGTCCTTTAGATTTTTTTCTCTGACTAAAATGGGTTTTAGTGAGAGGGAAGTAGACATTATATTTAGGAGATTTTAATAATCCTGCATAAAAAGACTAGCAAACTGGGTGCTATGTTGATCATACGGGAATACAAATGAAATTATTTGTTTTTAGACCATTTACCTGGTTCCCAATTGAAATCCCATGTGTATTTATACTTATGCTTATTTGTGCATTTTTGTAAATTTTGTAGCTGCACATTGTTATCTCTGTTATTACTCCAACACATATCCGGAAATCAGTGTATATAATATATGTAATATCTGCTGTGCCTAAATGAGAAATCAAACCTTAGGAAATGTCATGCTTCCCGTGTCTTGTTGTCTTTCTTTCCTTTTATTACACTGTATATTTATTGCAAAATATTACATGTAATGTTTATACATATCCATAATTGTGCTATGTATTCGTTTGTAAATAATTGTTACTTCTTCAAAGATAATTAAGCTTTAAAAAATTACGAGTTAGTATCTCTCCAATGACTTACTATATACTCACTAATACTTCCATAATTCCTCAATCATTGACTTGAAGGTCAACAATACACATTTCTCCAATAACTGTCTTCTAGGTCACCGATTCACATTTTTCCAATAACTGACTTCAAGGTCAACAATACACATTTCTCCGCTAAATGTCTTCGTCTTCACCAATAGACATTTCTCCGCTAAATGTCTTCGTCTTCACCAATAGACATTTCTCCAGTAACTGTATTCGAGGTCACCAATACACATTTCTCCGCTAACTATCTTCAAGGTCACCAATACACATTTCTCCGCTAACTGCCTTCAAGTCATATGGTTACACGAATCATAACCATAATCCAATGACTTATTGTCAGCCACTAATACGATAAATACATTTCCATTGGTGATCCACGGGTCCATTGACTGAACCTGAAAGGTGTACATCTGTCCCATATCGTTCCTTTAAATGTAAGACCAGCTACCAACCGTAATTTATCAATAAGTATTCATATTTACGTTAATATCCTTAAATGCAAGCTCAAATACACAATAGATGTCTATATACGACACATCTCATTGTTATGTTTATTCATTTCAGTTGTGCTTTGGTCTCTCTTTTGCTTTTCTCTGATTTATGGGCAAAAACCAAGCTCATTTTCTGTCATTACTGTATTTACTTTCTTCAAACGTGCTGGTTTGCCTGTTGGATATACTTATGTCAGAAATGAGCATATTATATTTCCCATACATTAATCTGGCTCATTTTGAGATTTTTGGAGAATTAGTTTAACTTTCTGCTTCTTATATATCGTTTTATGCTATGTAGTCATTCGTATTTGTTACGATAAAAGCCCCTAGTAAAATCCCTATAAGAGACCCCCATCTGCCCTACATACTATTTGTCATTTAAACAAACTTGTTTTATATTTTTTTCAGAGAACAATATATGATTGTAATTATAAACCGTTTGTGGGCCCTATCGCTGATCGATGGGAGAGATATACGAGGTTACGTGTCAGTCGGAATTCCACAGAGGACACGGCATTCAGAATAGTTATCGAGATAACTACATATGGTGAGATATATTCAGTTAAGTGTCAAACAAGCCCCAAAACCGAGTATAAATCCAAAGTACATCCAGTATATGCAGATTACCGATCATGTTATATTTTGTTTAAGTCGTGGCATATTTCTTTTCTCTGCAGTATTGTCCATATGACATGCTGTGGAAATAAACCAGTTGTGAAGGTCATAACCAGTAGTGTATAATAAAGCCACTAATAGTGTAGAATTTATCCAGCTTTTTCCTTTTTTTCGGTCCTTACCATTTTTTTTTACTTATACTGTGACATGTTAAATCACTGGAAGTTTTTCTGCTTTTTAGAACAACCACTATCAGTACTCAAGTAGAACAATCGAACTGGATCCGAATGATCAGATACTACGAGAAAGCACTATTAGCGTTCAGCAATTCTCATTCAATTAGACCTTGTGTATATTTTTATATTTTACTGAAAATAATTTCGCTTCTTTCCACCGTGACTCGAACTCAGATCTCTGATAGCAGGACCAGCAATGATAGCATATAATACACAGGTGTCCAGCTTCAGTGTTCTTTGGAGATAGCCAACCGATCTGCAAACTTAATAACAGACATCTGATATTAACTGACATTGAATTCAATAGAGCTGTTCCATCTTACAAATTAAACAGTAGACCAGTTTCAATACACTGAACACAAAATATCTTAGCACCTTTTGTTTACTTTCAATAATAAGAAAAAGAAAATATTTCAATTTTACTCCACATATATGTATTTTGTATACATATATTATCGATGTGATAAAAAAAAAATGTGATCAAAGAGTTGGCGAATGATGAGTAATATATCGCGAAATTAAACATTTATTAATCCTTGGTCGAATCGTTGGTAGAGATAAACTACACTTTCTGAAGCATAATTGATAACTCTTTAATCATTTGTGATTTCTGTGTGGTTTTGATGTGGTATTTAACGATACATTTGCATTTCCGGTGTCCCAGAAAGTCAGCAGACCGTGGAAAAACATCCCTCGATCCATTCACTCATCCGTATATACTTAGTTTATAAAGCACATTGATGCAAAGCCCTGGCTTGATTGGGGTTTAACGCCGTACTGAAGGTAATTTACTCACATAACGGTGTGTCAGACCAATAGGTGAAGGCAACCACCCCGGACACACCACTCGCAGGAAACAAATACATCACAGGACAAACACAGGACACTCTTTGCATTAAAAAGCACTAGGGCAACATAAAGCTCCCGCCAAAAAATCAAAGTGCTGGGGGCCAGAGGGCAAACAGATGCGCGTGCACGATTAGGGAGGGAGGGGG
>JARFOD010084992.1:0-18841 GCA_031763545.1 Mopalia muscosa | reverse complement strand
CCCCGCCCCCCCCCCCCCCCCAGTCGTTTTTAACTTTATTTAAGCAACGTACATATTATGAGACATGCTGATACTGTGTATAGAAATAATATATTGATGTCTTTAAAAATTTGTGAAGAGTTTTTTTTAGATCTGCAAAAACTGATTAAAACTTTAAAAAAGCTTACCTAGTGTACTTAAACTCAACCTGAGACAATTGGTTTGGTTTTCCGGCTAAAAGGGAGATAAACGTGTTACTCCAGTAACTGGCAGCACCACCTATATCATTGAATAACACCACCATTAATATGAATATTTATAGCATGCTACTATTAGTCAATGAGATATGAGACTCACTGCTCAAAAAAACAATTTCTTTCATTTATTTTAATGGTTAAATGGTCCTTCGATCCACGGTACTCGGTTGCCTCAGAGCTATGAATGCACCCGAAACTGATCCGTTGTGCCTTGTGAACGTAAGGTATTGTAACGTTTGTTGTGCTTTTGTCTTCCACTAAGCTGAGACTCTCTCTCTCTGGTGATGGGAATTACATTAAGTCGGGCGTAAACCCGTAGATTAAACCAAGCTAAGAAACGTTGAATTATAAAAAAAAGCCCTTCGTGGAATATAAAGTAGTATATGAGTAATTGAAACTGTGATGGTTGATTGACTTTGTATTTCGCTCCAATAACGCACAATTTGTGTTCCAGAAACAATTTGTGAGTGGAAGCTGGTTTTCAAAGCGGTAGCTGGAAACGGGCGCAGTGTATACAGTGACTATACAAGGGGTGGGGACATAAACCAGAACATACCGGAAGCAATGGAGATAAAAAGTACTCTCCCTTACAGAGATGACGACATCCTTACTAACTGGAACAAGAACTATATAAACCAGGTTAGTTTAACAATTTGTCGAATTGGAAGGTCTCTTCTGTACAATGTCATATCTCACAATTTTTTTTTAAATTTAAAAAAATATATTTTTTTGTTGTATTTTGATTGTCGAAAGGCGGACTCGATCCGGTGAACGATACAGCGAAGCAGGTTCAGTGGAGTAAGCCACGGCCCGGCTCGGTCGTGTTTGATGTATATGAATGTGTACAATTAGAAACCAAGGTTTTGTTCGCCGCAAGTTTATATACAAGCGCATGCACATTGTTAACACAATAATATCTACTTAGCGAATCTAGGATATCTCTAATAAAGCCAAATTTCAGTTCTACATTGACAGAGAGGTGGTGGGAGCGTCTTGTTGTCCTGGTGCTCTTCGAGCTAAAGGAGAACAGGGAGCTGATCTATTTCTGATGGATTTGTATCGCGTCCTGTGATTTCCCTGTATTTGTCCCGTCTTGTACTTATTTGCTGCCATTTTCGTCAAAGAGGTTTTCCTTCGCCCATTGGACTGGCGGGACTGATCATCATGTGAGTGAAAAAGCCTAAGTACGGCGTTAAACCCTAATCAAACAAACAGAAAGCTCACCTTAGCGGCTTCACGCAGGCGCATGGCTTAGTGGTAGCGAGTGCGCTTACTACACTGAACTGTTTCGCTGTACTGTTCATCGGATCGAGTCCGCCTGTCGACCATCAGGTATATGAGGGAGTCACATTGTTTGGCTCCGGCAATCGCGGGGGTGGTTTTTACGAGGTTTTCTCCTGGTTTTACACCGTAATAAAACTGTGTGCAGTGTGAAGTGGACAATCCGTCGTCATATAAGTGAAATACCCTTAAAGCCCAATCAAACAAACAAACAAACACGCTTGTAGAATTTTGTTATATCACTGCAATGTTAGATATTTATAGGACTTTCGTGTAATAGCTCCATTAAGTCCGGTGTGTAGTTAGAATGTAGCATTGTCTAACATGTTCAAACTATATGTCTTAGGTTGCCATACAGTTTGTGTGGCGGAAAGACAGACAATTGATTGAATCACACCCTCTCGCAATAAATGGAAAAAACTTACGAACATGAGATACATCATCGTCCAGATTAACACGACAAGACAAGAAAGACCTGAAAAACAATATGTTACATCAGTTCGTCAATCTTAGTTTGTTTGATTTAGATATCCCATACCGTCCACAACACAGCGACACCGTTAGTGTCGACAACACACACACACTTTTGCACTCGGCTGGCATTTCGTGTGAGGGGATTGTTTTCCACAAAATGTTCCAAATGTTACACAGAAGCTGCGCTTAAAATGCTTATCTTTCGACAACAGGTAAAGATGGAAATCTGGACAGAAGGTGAACGAAAGACCTGGTTTCTTTTTGATGGGATAGGAACCGATCGAGTGTCATGGCTAAATCAAAATAGATTGATCGCCTCGCCCTATAATGATCTAAAATATGGGGAATTAGAACGCTTCTCTTTGAGCGGGTAAGTGGGGTTTATGCTGTTACTCTATGCCTTTGGAACCAGCGACTGGTCATGCAAAATTTTAAAACCATTGGGTGTGTTGTCGGTATTTGGTGCTCTCTCGAGGAGACAATTTGGTGGGATCCGGCTCCCGCTATATTGAATCATTGGATAGTTCAAGCAATCGGTTAACAATGGTGCTAGTAATATGTTTCTTTTAAAGGAAGAATCAATGCTGCATTTCAATGATTTTAGATGATTGTGCTATAATGAGATATATATATATAGCCTACCGGTCAGTCAGTCTGTGTTAACATGTAGAACAAAGGACTGTTATGTTGCCTTTGTGATTGATTGATCGATTGATTGGCGTTTTACCCGTGATTAATGGTATTTCACTTTTATGACGGCGATGTATTCCAACAATAATTGTCACTAGCACAACCAAGATGTGACGCGTTTCCATCACGTTGGGAAGTTAATTGTCCTCCAGTGCTTGGTAAAGACAGTATTGCTAGTCTTCAAACAAACTCCTTTAGCCAGAGGGACAGTTGTTTTTGTGAACCAATCATCACCAGTCAGTTAACAGCAATTAATATTTTTTCTAATAGTCTCTCTCTGGGCTTACTGTTTAGAAATAGTTTGATTGTTTAAAATTAGGCTTCCCAGAGTGTTCCATATTTTGTTATTCTCAATTCGTATCTGGAAACATCTTCTTCTCGTATATAAGTGAGATAGACCAGCCAGTCTGGATAAGTAACAAGTCGTCACTAGTAAGTCTAAAGAGGGACCAGTCAGCCAAGCCAACGGATATATAGATAAGTTTACTGATAAATTATGGCTATATCGTAACAGCATTTGGACAGTGTTATACTTCATTGAATTCTGAACCTAGCTTCGATATCTCTTTAAGGAAATTTTTTATCGGATCTGGACATAACATGCCCTACGCTCGTATAACCAGCAATCGGCTTACGGTAGCCCATACTGACTGTACCCTATACCTGGTTCATATAGCAAAGATTTCCAGGTAAAGGACGTCGGAGTTAGGCTCTAGACTCACACAAAATTATATTGGTTGATCTGGTCACATGAGCATACAGATATACAAAATAGCGGAGCAAAGTTTAGACGAGAGGACCGTATGATCATGGAACCAGATTAACCAATAGAATGCTGTGTGAGTCTAGAGCCTAACTCAGCGGCCCTTTACTTGAAAAGCTTTGCTATATGAATCAGCGTATAGGGTACAGTAGGTATGGGCTACTGTAAGCTGATTGCTGGTTATACGAGCGTAAACATACCTGTCCTTTCGAGGACTTTGTTGATTATCCAGCTGTGGATACATTGTACTATACACCCGTTACTTTGAGGGGGTGGTTAGTACCCCGTTGTGGGTATATTA
Organism: Mopalia muscosa; assembly: GCA_031763545.1. Taxonomy (NCBI): domain Eukaryota; kingdom Metazoa; phylum Mollusca; class Polyplacophora; order Chitonida; family Mopaliidae; genus Mopalia; species Mopalia muscosa. The sequence goes on along the minus strand of JARFOD010084992.1, from coordinate 15,096 downwards.
TATTATACACCCGTCCTTTTGAGGATTTCCGTAATTATTTTGTTGTGGTTAAAATAGAGACAATTCCGTGTATGTAGTCTGAGTACCTTGAAACTCTGCACTCAATGATTTTTTTGCTGTAGACTTCAAAGAAGTTGCAGATTATTATCACCGACCGGTTTATGAAATTTACCTCACTTCTGTTAAGGGGCCATTGTATTATGTAGTCGTCAAAATTGAGACAATTTACTCATTTAGGTTTTTGTAACTGAATTGTATACCTATAAGTCTGAACCAGAGTATCGTATCTAAACCGTCAAATGTCTAAATTAAGGCTGATTAAGCGTTTGAGATGCAAAGAATTAATACGCATAGTGAGTCGTGAGCGGGTTTTTATTGCTTGCAGAGTTTGTTAGCCCAGTTCCTCTGTTTAAGACAACCCAGTGATCGTGTTAAAAGACACCCTCCTCGAGAACCTCAGCGCTGTGACTGGTTTGTAGTAATTTTCCTCTGAAAGCAGTCGGTCTTGGAAATTGTGGAGATTCCCTAGACCAACACAGCCTCGTTTTCAGTTTACCCGGAAAACTTTGTCCTTCTTTTGATGACATAACTGTCAAAATATCAAGTGAGCGGTAAAATAATTCGTATATCGATGAAAGAGGGTAAGATAGTGAGTCGAACATGTCTGTTTGTGAGCGTCCTTCTGCTTCGGATAGTTCAGACAGCGAAGGTGAAAGTGGCGACATCATTTGAATCGGTCATATAGATGACGGTAGAACCCAAGAGATCAGCAAGCCGACACGCCAACCAGTAAGCCTCAGTCGTACGTAGCGGGCCAATTTAGATATAGAAACACACGTTAAGTTCATTCGAGTATCTACATCAAACAAATTGATCAGCTGCCTGTGTGGTTGCAGGGTGCTTCATGTTGCCCAGCGCTGCTCCCCTCGATTGGCAGTTATGGGTGTTAGTATAGAAGCCCCATGAAGAGGGAATTTAGAATAAAGAAATTCAACTGTTAATCGAAACAATCAGTGTATTCAACCAAAGGGCCTCACTCGGCATTATTGGTACGTCATGTGTACACCTGATCTGTTATAATGTTGATTTTAAAGAACCCTTTACTCTTATCAACTAGCAATGCTATATGAACAGTTAACTAAACAAACTCTCAATCGTACATCCACTCGGTGGTTTGATACATAGGCAATAGCCTCATATCAAAGCCTTTAGGTTCTTGTTGTTCTATCACCGTTTAATTGCCAATCAGGTCAGTAAATATTGCATACGGGGTATATTGTGCAGCACGTGTAAAAGGACTTCTATTGGGGCTTGTTCGGAAGTTGAACGGACATTTTTTAAACAAGCTTCATTTTGGAATTATCTTTTGTTTGGAGTTTGTTTAGATCACCGATTTTATTTACAAGGCAAATTTTAAGAGCAGAAGATTTTATTAAAGCGCCCAATCAGGATGTTTTTGACACTTTAAGAAAAGAAAAGGATTTGCTTCCTGTAGGGCAGTATTCAACACTGACTAAAAAGTGTTTTTTTACCGAAGGGAGATATGCAGCTTAATGAGCTTAATAGGTGCATTAGGCTCTAATGTAAGTGAAAGTCAAGAATCTGTTGTTAGTCAGATACAAACTAGAGAGATAGAAATGCAACTAGAATTGAAGAAATCAGAATTGTAGAGAGAAAAACAAGGGAGAAAGGGAAAGGCAAGAAAGGCTATAGAACTTAAATAAAGTAGAACTAGAGAGAGGAAAGGAAGAGAGAACGATAAAGAAAGACAAATAGAGAGATACAGTCGGGAAAGGGTGGAGATGAAGAAACTATAGTCAGGTATTCCAGCCTTTTATATTAATAGATCAAGCCGAACAAATACAGCCGCTGTCAGCTTGAGTCACTTGTCCCAGCCAATGCCTTTTTACAAATAACCAAATACGATTTAAACATTAGTAACATTTCTACCCAATCGCACCTCCTGCTTAATAAAGAAATATGTTTTTTTTTTCACTTTGGAGTTTATTTTCTTACAACTAGAATAGTTTTCTACAAGTATGAATACAAGTATTTTACCTGGACATTCGAATATGTCATTTTAACGCCGTCATACAATAATACACTTCAGACAAATGTTCTGGCGCAAAATCGGATTATTTCTCCAGGCACTCTTGCTTTTTTGCCCGGTTAATAATCATTGCTATTTGTATTTTCAGACATTCCAATCGTCGGTTTTTTATCCAAAGAAGTTACGCCGGCTGCGCCAGTGACTGCGGATACGCTATGGCTGTAGACATCTCTGAGGGTTATACATGTCCCTATGAAACTCTGACCTCACATCCGTACTTCCTTTACGGCCGCGAAACCGACGGGTGTAGCCGTTGGAGTTCGCCAGGTAACTTATACGCACGGGTTTGCGCCTTGGGTGCAGAATGCAAATTACCGGAATATAAACTAGATTATCACAATTCAGGATGAATTGAGCATATCCAAACAAATATATTGAGCATTTAAGGGATCACTACAACCATACACACATAATTGAACATAATATATTTACAACAACAACATAAACCGAATACAGAAGACAATGAAATTACAGACACACATAGCCTTATAAATAAGACGTAAATATTACACATCTAGGTCTTAAATAAGTAGATACATAGCCTATTTGTTTACCGTTGACTGCATTGCCAAATCTGCTACGTATTGATCCTGGTGGCGAAAAGTGAAGATTCAAACTGGCTTTGTTTTGCTAAAAGGACTCCTGCATCGAGCTAGATAAGGTAGGAAACACGTCTGTAGTTTTTTGTAGTCGTTTTCAAGGTGCTGGTTAAATACAGGACATTTTAATTTAAGACCTAGATGTGTAATATCTATGTCTTATTAATAAGGCTAAGGCACACATTTCAAAACAATTTACAGTTGTACAGATGACGGAAGCTATAGCGACACTAGACAGACGAATGGTGCAACACATACACGTATAATCCACAAATGGTAGACCTAAGTTACATAGAACTAATACTTTAAGACACATCTATCGGGAACTGATTGTTGCCCTGGTGCTCTCAGAGCTAAGAGACAACTTAATACCGGTCCGTTTGGGACGTCTTTGTATTACTCCCTGTTATACATACCGTCTTGTCATGCTTTGATTGTTGCCTTTGGCGTCGAGGGTGGTTTCTTCGCCTATGTACGGGGGTTTCGAGTTATGACGTTACGACAACAGAGTGATGTCTCTTTGCGAAACAACGTTATCGGTTTACGGCAAGGGAGGGCCAATCCACTATTTTTAACATGGACGGTATAGGGAATATTGCAAATTGTCAGATAAAAGTTAATAAAACTTAATAAATTTTGTTTTCCAATAGGTACATTTTTTTTTTTTTTTTTGCAAAAGTTTTTATTTTATAGCTATATTTTCCTGAAAACCAACAACTCGCAATGTTAAAGAATAGGCAGACTGCCCTACGTCATTTCGCACAGTGTCGTCACTCTGTTGTAACGTCATAACTCGAAATCCCCGTATGGGGCTAACACGCCGTCATACAAGTGCTATAGCCTTAAAAACAGTGTAAAACTCCAATCAAACAAACTATAGGCCTAGCTTCTGCTTCATAATGTTTATAATCGTGAGTCGTAGGTCAGTCTGTTTTGACTACTCAAACCCTAATGCAAGATTTACATTTCGTCAAAAATAAAGCTTGTAGATCATGGCAGTCAATGATACAATCTCAGGCAATGCCATACCCACAACCAATGGCAATTCAAAATAAAATTATCGTCCACATTGTTTCATACACAGAAGCCTTCTAGATTATTTGCTTTGATATTAACAATGTTGTAGTTTATGTAGCACATGACATTCCCAATCAGTCCCACATTCTAAAATGTCCAGTGACAGATCTATCTCCCCTTTTGAGCAACCAGTAAACCCTATTGTCAATCAATGACATGTGAAATGTACACAGTAGTAGCCCTCACGAATTGTTTATAAATAAAAAATGGTGCGTATCACGATTTTAAGAAAATTTGTAATAAATCAGGTCTTACAATTTACAATTTACCATAAAAAAATATGAAATGATATATAAGCCACCCCTGGGCGATCATACATTTGTTCAAAACATCGTCACACGTTTGTGTGACCAGGTTCAATACTTTTTGTGGATTTCTGTCCCCACTGTATAACATGGTCAAACTCCATCCAACAATCACTAACCGCTCTAGGAAAACCCCAGCCAGAATTGAACTTGCAAACTGGTTGGTGCTAGACACACTTAAATCAATACTGGTTCATTTTTGTAGAGTGACAAGGCAAATGATTTGATTGTACCATTTCTGATTACTACTTTGCTATGGGCTGTTGGCATTAATTTGGGGGATGTCGACTTGTCGTTAATCAGCTTTGGGGAAGCAAAAGCATATTTTAGGCAGCTTCAAGTTGTCACGTAGCCCCAAAGCCCCCTTCTCTGACGACGACTGCTTGGTTTATTTTGTGGAATGGGGCTTAGTATGTACTCTATGGTATTTTATTGATATGACGACGATGTGTCCAGTTCTTACTCTGTCTTGCCTACTAGGGCTACTCAATAGTTGCATTCGACAAATCCGTTTGACGTATCGCACCTTGTGATGAGAACGAAACCATACATTTTCTAGTTAGCATATCTTAACAGTAGAGTCACCAATTAGATTTAAAGCTGATGATGAGTTTTACTGTTTTTAACTTTTACTGATTTATTTGCAGACGAAATTGGACTGGGAGACCGCCTAACTGTGTCTGTCAGAATATGTGACGTCGACCACTAAAAGCCAACATATGAACAACGTGTCGTCTTAGCTGTGTAATTCTGTAAAATTGTAATACTATTAAATTTGAGTTCTTCCATTGCTTTCTTTTGTGGTTTTTCGACTTCTGTCTTTTTATAATGGACCCCACGCTGCAGTTGAAATTGTCGATGTATATCCAATATTTTAAGCAATAAAGATCACTGAATATCGGTTATAAACTAGAACAAAAATTCAGATTTCGACAGCGATTTGTTTTCTCTACTGTTGCTGTCCTATTTTGTGATATAATTATAACTGTGGCGTGCCGGATTGACGTGTTTGTTTGTGTAAATTGCGTGTTACGCCTACTTAAGGTCATTTCACTCATATGGCTGCGTGCCAGCCCAATGGGAGAAGAGAGTCACCCTCGAAGGCACTGACAACAGAAAGGACAAAACCGGCAAACATAGAATCATTCTTAAATAGAATCGATTCCACTTTCTACGTCGAGACATTGCCTCTAAGATACACCCAGACCATCTTGTTTTGCACTTCTTTTATTTGCTGGTCTGTGGCATACGTCGCCCCAAATATTGGCGGAAACTAATGCGCGATGGCCTGGCATAGCCTACAAGAGTTGTCTTAGTCTCATCAACTATAGAAACTCTCACGAGAATACAATTGGGCTCGGTATAGCGTACGAAAGCTGTCTTAGTCTCGTCCGCTATAGAAACTCTCGCGAGAATACGATTGCCATAGAATGAAATACATACATCACTCACAGATATGTTTCATACTGCCCCTTAGCCCTGAGAGCAAAAGAACACCACAAAGCTCCCTCCCCGGAAACTATCCGCGTGTGCCCGGACAGCTATATTGTTTGATTGCTACTCTGTCTGCACGAAATTTAAAAATTTTTAACAGCAAAAGCTGCCGCCATACTACAGGTAGTTTGAAACCGTTTCCCGTTAACGTGGTGGCGTCGTTTGCACAGTTCATTTGCGCAGTTTGGACAGTTTACTTTCATCAGTAATTAAAATGTGCAAGATTGCACTCCGCCATAACAAGTGACTCGTTTGCGATTATTGAAAGATTAGACAACTTTGGTAACGTTGAGTAAAAATACTATGCTGGTTTTTAGCTTTGAAGAGTTTTCTAAAGCTGTAAACCTTCGTCATTTAACAGATTCACAATATGCTCGGCTATTAAAATGCACATTTGCGCCTCCTAGTGTTAGAGAGGATGAGACCTGGCGCCGGGGTTATAAAACTCCTTGAGTATGCTCTTGATGATACTTTTTAGATTGACTGTTAATTAAGTCTGCATACATCTGAATTATTTGAAGTTTTTCTTTATTAAATGTAAAATAAAATGAATCATAATATGACATAATATTTAGAATCTTGAAATCCTCGCTTTCTAAAAAGAGTAAGAGTCGCATTTTTAACTCCTGACTAGCGGTAGAGTTCTTAAAGTGCACATTTACCTACAAATATCTCTCGAGTGCAAAACATTCAACTTCACAAAAACGGTAAACCATCTTTCTGGTCTGTTACTTAATTTTTTATTAATGATGAATTTAATTTAACTTGCAATCACACATTCTTCGCAGTGTTTGTAAATAACATGTACTGTCTTAGAACATTGCTTATAATGTATACAAGTGGCATATATAGCATTTACACCATTGCTGTCTCTCACATCCCCGCAACCATCTGAGACAGTGCCAACACCTAACGTCTGACGGCAACAATGGATCCTAACAGTACACATTAGCCTAGTAATTTCTCTCGAGGACCTTATGTTCGACGTTATCAGCTTGTAGGTTTCCTGGCTTGTTACTTCATCTTTGTTCAGCGATTATTTGTTTATTCCTCTTTACGTCTTACTATCAATGCTGATTTTTTATTGGTGACCTCGGGTTTACGCATTCTTCCTAGTGTTTCCTAATAACATGTAATGTCTATTGTGTATAATAGACACATTATTGTGTACATGTGGCTTTATATGTGCTATCAATGTTGGTTATTTACTTGTGACCTGTACATAATTTCCAAATATATGTTAATGTAAGAAAAGAAACATTTGCGTTTCTCCATTGGGATTTGAACTAATGGCTAACACGAATTAACCTGGCTAAATGTCCACAAGCATTAAAAACAACTTATTTTCATTTGACAAAACATGTATTAAAAACATGTTTCTATCAATTGAAATTTTTGTTTGTTAGTTTATTTGTATATTGTTAAAAATCTTACGCACTTGATTGGTCAGAGGCTTTATGGCGTAAGTGGAAACAGTCTTTGCACAAACCCCATAGAGCTAAGTTACCGCTCTTGACGGGAAAATCTTAATTGGCGAGATATTTGTTAATTGAACCATAACTGTTTGTTATACCCTAACACAATTAGCTTAATTTATTTCCACAAATTATCACAACCGGCCAAAAAAATAACAGGTGTGAGTAGATCATGGCACTGGTTACGGAGCTTGTGTGTTACCGGACTTGCCTACCCATGAAGCAATTTACGTGTAAAAAAATTGGCTTTATAAGTATTTTTTTACCACTTTGTGTATATTTGTGTTACATCATAAGCGGAACATTAAATTGTTGGTGTATTTTGATGTACTTTTGGTGTATTAAACACAAATAATGTGTACAAAATACTCCAGAATGCGCCGGGTAGGCAGGTCTGGGTAACAGTTTTCTTTCATCGTCTACAATCTTGACAAAAAATTACCTCCATTGGGTGGTACAATATGGTACAAAGTTAACACGCGAAAAAACATCGACCAATCAAGTACAACTAACCCGTTTCAAACAGCGTATTTACCGCTGCTGGAATATAACTGTAAACAGCCGAGACGGACAAGCTAACGTTCGAGCATGGGCTCCAATTATGCTTTTGTTTTGATATGGATGACAGCCGTGATATGACACTTCTGTCCTCCTTCATTTAATTGAAGTTCGAGGGGAATGTGATCTTACACAGACACAAGACGTTCATAAACATTAGTTTTAAACAATATAACTGATTGTATGCTATGTTCCGGACTTTGGCCTACATTCTGTATTCGATGATAAATGCCACTCTGCCACACACCTATAATATTACTTAAACCATTATGAGCTACGTTCTGATTTTAAGAGGCTGGTGTGCATGTTCTTATACCTGAAGCTCAACAAAAACAATATCGTTTGTTTCACTTTTTTTTGGTTGAAATTGTGGTTTTAGGGCTGCTTCCCTGATATGGATTTCGCGGCCCTTTTGTAGTTAAAGTTATTTCCTTAAAATGAAGGCATGCCAGTCCAATGGGTGAGGGAATTCACTCTCGACGTCTCTGACAACAAACAACGGGAGAACAAGAAAAACTACGAGACTCAATTTAAAGGCACCACAAACAAATCAGCGTTGTGTTGTCTCTTAAGATATCACTGCGTTCTGAAAACAACCGCAAACAAAGACAAGACAATACTCAACAATCGGTCCAATTCTTTTTGTCTCTTTGTATGTAGTACCTGTTCAGGAAGTGGCCTTTGACAATATATTAAATCAACCATAGGACAAGCAAGTGAATTCTGTCGTTCGATCAAACCATGGTATCAATACCTGACGAGTGCGGGTTGTTGGAAATGACCCTCCATGATTTATTGTTATAATATGGCTATCTGTTTAATCGATATGGCTTAATAATCGCTGTGAAGACGTTTGAATCACCATGCTGGTTGTAAAATGTACCACACACGCGCATTGGCCTGTTCGCAGAACATAATGTACCAATTTTGATTACTTTCTACGACACACTTTCAAAGATTATAATGTGTTAGCCTGTATCTACTTAAGTCAATGCTGGCAAGGTAACTTGGATCGTTTTGGTGCTAGTATCTTTCATGCGCAATGACAATTCGGGGACTGTAGTCCCTCCAGCTATCATAGGCGACGTACATACTTGTGTTTCGTGATGTATGGACCGTTTACCAAAAAATATTATTTAAGGTAGTTTTGCTATTTGAGATTAAACTTTCAGGACAAATTCAAGTTGACATATTCTGTTCGGGTAAGGCGGGAATCGAACCCGCAACATGTAAATAAGTATCAATGCGTTATTGATATGCGTCGACTATTGTTACTATTTAAAAAAAGACTAGCACTAAATATAGGTAAAACTCTTCGGCTTACTACCATCAAGACAAACCAATATCAGAGGCAGAAAATCGATTTGCGCTAACGATTTTTTCTTTGACTTTTTCTGTACACGAGAGAAATATTATGTTGACTACCTCCAAGCTTTCCCAGATGTTTAAATAGTGTCTTGACTTATTATTCGCCGAGCGAAGCAGTGCTCGGCAATTCGGATCTATATCAAAGACGAATTACATCGAAGGGTGATAACTCTGATTCACATATTAATTTAAAAGTTATAGCCGGCTGCAAAGCAAAGAGTTGTCACCCTTTTTGTCACTCTTCTTTGAGAGAAGTGCACAATGGACTGCATGGCTTTACTCTATAGATAAATTCGACAATACGCGATTGATCGTCTAAGAAGACAATTGGAGGTAGACGAAAGAATTCTTATGGCAATTTATGTCCAAAAAAAATTCAAAGAAAAACAAGATTAGTTTGAACGACATTCATTGAGTATCGATTACCAACCCTGACACGTGTTTGTTTATACCGGACGCAGGGCTAAACTATAGGGTTTGGCCACCTTATTGTGCTCGTTTCTGACAGACATTCTGTATTTTCGTTAGTATGGAAGCGTAATCGGAAACAATTATTGTGTCTGCCAAATCATCCAAGATCTTTTTATGATAGAAAACCTCTGCTTATGCAATAGCCAAAGAAGATTAGAAAGACATATCGTCATCTATATAGGTTGAATCTAACTACTATATGATCACATATCATAAAACATGTGTTATTACGTCATTAACCAGCTGTACAAATATAAACGTGTTTTTTATCACACCAAATATACACGATATTTATCTACCAGCTGTCTGGCACACTTTTAGTTTTGTCTGCTCCTTAACAGTTACATAGAGGTAATCGGTATTACAGGGATATACATATAAATTGATCTGTGTTGCATCATTCAGCTGTATGTGCCGTGTGTTCACGTGACCTCTAATAATAGCTGATTCCTGTTCAACTTAAGGTGTCTCGGATAAAAGAACATGCCAAAGGATTTTGATCTAACGTTAAGGGTAATAGGCGGCGAGGGTTTACATTATTGCTTTTTCCGCAGGACATCAGATGCCTCTGAAAGGCCATATTATTTGAGACTGGGAGATTTATTATAGCTGTTTTATTTGTACAAGATGCCTACAAACTGAAGATCTTTGCATTTTAAAACACGTGACAGGGTTTCAAGGGACTCCGTGTATCGTTTTATAATATTGTAACATTTTTACTTGTGCTAATGCGGACTCACCCGAATGATAAAATGTGTTACAACATGAACGATTATGTTAATCTATAACTGTAACACTTCTCAGATGACATATACCTTAAAGTGGAGTAAAAAATATTTCTTAGAAATTACATCGACTTAACATTGTATTACTCACAATACGCCAGTGTCATATTAGGATAGCCGAGCGAAGGCCGAAACATGATATTTTGCATGAGTATTGATACCGCACAATAATACCCCGCCCCAGCGCACAGACTCTTGGACGCAAACATTGGTTCGGATCAGCTTATAAACATTTGAGAAGATGCTAGTTACATCGTATCACTAGCGCATCCCTCAGCCGCTGTAACAATATATAAGCTCCTGTCGTGTATAAAATAGTCAGATGATTGTTTTTCTCTACGGTTTTATACCTCATTAGGAAATGGAGTAAAAGGTTCTATGACCAGATAAAATCCACTGAATTGCTTCTGTGACAAAGGTCATTAGGATGTTCAGCCTGAAACACAAGATATCTCAATGTCGTATAATTGGCAAATAGAATGGACATCCTCAAGAATTTTTTTTTTTTTAAATGGAAAAAAAATTGTATAGCATATGGCGATTCAGCCGGAAAGCCATTTTACGCAACTTTTCTCAAAGTAAATGGCTCGTTTCACAGAATGTGATTTATTGAAATCCATTCGAAAGGCAGTTCTTGAATCTTCCGGCATACTTCCCTTAAGATTGTACGCAGAAGCCATATCTGGTTCATACTTTGTTTCCGATGTTTTCTCGTCACAGGTGAATACCAATGGAGGAGTATGGAAGTGGAAAACAATAATACGGCCAACCAAAACCCTGCTGTCCCAACATTGCATATGGGCTACATCACTAAGAAGGATTGCAGCGCCCTACCTTCGGTGGTGTAGCCATCTATACATGGTATGATTAGATGAACAAACCCGATTTAAATGTCCACAAAACGTGTTAAGGAATCCGTCCTGCGACTGCAGTACACAGAGGGTCTTGCCAGAATCGGCCATGGAACACGAGAGAGACGAATTATAAGAAAAGAGCCTTGTTGAACCTGCTTGTATCCCAAATTTAAATGTTAGAGAATTAAGCTACTAGATGTATTTACTTACACAGTTTGGAATTATTACGATTTTTCTGTAAAGGAGTCTGCTATTTGCCCATATACACAAGCCACTTGTTTTCCTCGCTGCGATCAGATATTTTATCGAAAAAAATTAACAATGTCCATCACTATCTCTGTTTAAGTTAATACTAAAAGATATTTTTTTGTGTAACTTGATTCCGTAGAGGCACGTCCGTAACACAACAAAAAATCAAATAAGAAATGTGTGTTTATTGAAAAACCTTTTTTTGACTGTATGTTTTATTAAGTAAAACTGAAAACGTTATTAATATATATAGTTTTTTTTATTCTTTGTTATATTCAAATAGTAATTAACAAACACGCCATTTCTATGCAATTGCTACTTACTTTACAACTTTGGTGAAATAAAATTGAAATAAAATGAAATTCATATTATATCAAAACTGCCTCGGGAAGAACCCATCATTCTACTGGTAAAATAATTGTGTGCTAAGACTGATATCAATCAGACATTTTATCTGTGGATTTTAAAATACATAGCTTGTTGAAAGAAATATTACTGAATGCTTGACGATGACAGAAATGTGTGCATGGGAGGAAATTATTTCAAACAGTTTTCGTCAGATATCTAATATCATGAACTGATACCTTGAGTGGACTGTGAAATTAACAAACAAATTCGTTCAAACATGATTTCGAATGTACGTAGAAAGAGTGTTGATTGTATGTTGTTGCCACTCGACAGTTTGACGCACGGCTGTTCTGTTGTATTTAGGGTAGCAACTCATTTTCTTTAACTTATTGCAATCAATTCACCTGGTCAATTTAACACCCCTGTTTGGTGCAGTGCAACCTACACTGATGTGCTCCATTTAATCTGCCAAAGTACCCGATCTGAACGTTATTATCAGCTTCGAGCTCACATTTATTACAAATTATTATTCGCTTTAAAAAATGACAAAGTACAGGCTGTAATATGCCGACAACGACAGCTTAAACCTCTAACGCTCAAGTTAATATTTACCTGTCAGTCACCTATCACGATAACGGTGGGTGGAAGTCTTTTTTTATATTTATAGTATTAAGCTGTGGTTGTTTAATATACTAGTTTGTTTACCACCGCACCTGGCCCAACCCGTCTTTACGTTATAAATACTACCCCCATGAAGCACTATTATGCACCACGTTAATGTCGTTGCCATATCATCAATCAGTTTGACACAGGCGCATCTAGCAGCAATGAGCCCAATCTGTCCACTAAATGGTTTTGTTTGTTTGATTGGTGTTTAACGTCGTTCTCGCCGTTATTTCACTTATATGAAGACAGACACATATACAGTACATCATAAAGCTTCCCGTTACCCTAAAGCTCTGCGAACACCAGGGCAACAGAAATAACCTCTTTTCTCGCCTCTTACAATCGACGGAGGAAGCCGAGGGAGTATTCTGCAGGGCCATGGCCCACCCGCTCCCTCGCGGGGCGTCCACTAAATGGAGTCACCACAATAAAAGGGGAGAAAAAATAAGTAATAAAGAGTCTAAATACTCAACAGTCCCAGAAATGGTCATCGGAAGGTTCGGAAGATATCGTATTAGAGGTGATTTAATAATTGACTTGGCAAATCATGTATGTTAAAATAGTTATGACGTATCACTTACCTCTTTCAAACATTGAAACACTGTATTTAATAATTACTATCCAAAATTTCCCTTTTATCTTAGTATTAATACTTTTTTCTAATAGACAAATGCAATGTGTTAGGGGTCGCTCAAAAATTATGGACTTTGTCGCTGCTCCAACCGATTCTCTATAACAAAACATACACGTGTGTATGATTTTTGTTATTGTTTGAATTAATAAACATGACAGTTACATTCATTTTGAATTCATACAAATAGCTCTTTTATTTAGCATTATTTTAAATATATCCGTCAATAGTCCAATATTTCTGTTTTTAATAAATTTGATATAATTTTTATTTGGATTCTTAATTAAAGGTGTACATATCTGTAGCAACAGCAGTGACGAGTTTTGTTTTGTTTTTTTTTTGTTGGTAAAACGATATTTTTTATAGTTTTGAAGCAAGCACTTTTCTCCCTCACGCTTCATTCAAAGAAACATTAAAGAGTCTCTTTTTTCCGGCTTGAGTTGAAGAATGTGCTGGTTTTTCTAATGCGAATCAATGGTGTATTTCACAGACAAACCAAGCGTTGTTTCATATCGACCATTAAACCCCCGACATATCTCAACCGTTAATAATTGCCAAATAACATCAAGAATGCACAAGCTTTCCGAAGAACAAACCGTGTGCAATAAAACTGACTTTGCATTGTATTTTATCGTAGAATTGCCCCTGTTAAACAGCTTTTTTGATCTCGTTCTACCGATATTTCACGATGTGACACACAAAAAAAACGTTAACGAACCTTTTCTTAGATTTGGTTTGCTGTGGTGTTAAGATCATTCTCATGGCAATGCACTGGGAGAAAAATTTAATGTGTTTCTACAAATAATTTATCCTGTATGTGCTCGGTTCAATTTAACTATGGTAACAAATAATCAGAGCGTATGTCTCCTAAGACACGTTTGTGTTACCTTTAAAAGTAAAAGATTGATTAAGGAGACAATGCGCTGTTAAATTCAGTAGTTTCCCTACGAAGGATTTACAAAACTAGAATGTGACGTCATTCAAATACAATCAATATATTTTGTTAGCGTGCCAGAAATGGTCATAACACGTGTGGCAACAATAGTTTTCCTTTCTGGTACTATTATTAGGTATGAAACTATTTATTTAAATAGTCGATTGATTCTGTACAATTAATGCACATGCTAATTGAAGAGCAATAACACGGATCCCAAATCTGGTAATTCATTTTATTTTGGTTTATTATAATCAAAATTCAGACTTCAAGCTGTATGTTTGCAATGATATGCACACACCTTTGTTCTGTTTACTCTAAATGATAAACGGATTCACAACACATTTAAAGCTACGAAATAACAACGCACAACCATTCTTTCTGAATTTATGCGCAAAAATATTTAGCAAATCTTAGACAGAAATGGGAGGAAGTTTATTACGAATAGTAAAGTGTCCGTAGAAAGTGGCGGACGATTTTTATATTTGACATATTGCCAGAGAAATATTTATATTATAAACCCATTGTCAGTGGACAGATTCCATAACTCTAGTGGGAAGATGTGTAACTGCTTATAGCTATATTATCCCTCAGGGAAATGTGAATGATAGGGTTGTACGAAACTACGGCTTACTGAAAGCAATTCTCATAAACACCTGATGATGAGAACAATTTACAGAAGCATTTCGGCTGAATGAGATAAGATATCGCATGCGTTATATTACGGATTGGTGACTCGAGGGGAATCTGACTACATAGAGAGAAGATACACGTGAATATTAGTTTTGAACAAACCACTTTTTTGTACGTTATGTAAGGTTGGCCTATATTCATGATTCGTTGATAATACCATTCTACCAAACACTAAAAACATGCCTTTTGACACCATGGTCTACGTTCCTATATAAAATACCTCATATTCTCGTTTAATAAAGTTCAGCTGAAAATAAAATGATTACTTGTTGGTTTTCTTGATTTGATTTTATGTCGTACGTTAGATTAATTCCATCAAATGACGTCACACCAGCAAAATGGACAAAGGCAGTAGTATTTCCGGTGGGGGTTCTGGACCACTTTTCCTGGGGCCCTCCTGACACCCTCCCCTCAGCCCTGGGCGGCTCCCAGTGGTAGTTCCGATTGCCTTCTTGTATATATCAAGCAGATAGCACTCC
>JARFOD010084981.1:0-18843 GCA_031763545.1 Mopalia muscosa | reverse complement strand
TTTCCACCGTAATAAGGCTAGGTGCAGTGTGAAGTGGACAATCCGTCATCATATAAGTGAAATACCCTTGAGTATGATTTTAACCCCCAATCAAACAAACATCAAAACAACTATCAAGTCTTACAACAATCTTTTGATGAATTAGGTGAACCTGTGATATATAATATACGTTATATATCCCAGGGTGAACTTGAGTTTTACAATGTACTGCTTTGATAATTTTATACAAGATGATATTTTGCTTTCCAGTGAGAGTTGTGGAAGTACGTCTGATGGTTCACAGACTGAGTTGGAGAGGTCAGCAAGTGCAGACTCTCTAATGGGCACCAACATGGGTAGATATGTGGAAGATGTAATCGGGTGTTATTCTGCCCAGAGGAACCAGATCTTTATAGGAATGGTCACAATGCAATACCAAGCCAGACAGGTAGGCCAGACACATAAACTTAATAGGAATGGTCCCCATGCAATATCAAGCTAGACAGGTAGACCAGACAGATATACGTAATAGGAATGTTTACTATACAACACCAAGCCAGACAGGTAGACCAAACAGATAACCTAATAGGAATGCTCATCATGCGATATCAAGCTAGACAGGTAGGCCAGACAGGTAATCCAGACACATAAACTTCAGAGGAATGGTCACCATCCAATAACAAGCCAGACAGGTACGCCAGACAATAAATTTAATATGAATGTTTACCATGCAATATCAAGCCAGACAGATAAACCCAATCCATTTAGTTTTATAAGAATTGCTTTAAACTTAAATTCATATTAAACATTTGTATGCAACTTTGAGATTGAAGTTTTGTTAGAATCCCTTTTATGTCTCTAAAATTGGTATGTGTGTGTGTTTTATTTGTTTTCTTCAGGATATTGTGCAGTTGATTGACCAGTTGGAAACAGCCTGCATTAGATTTGTTCACTTCAGTGAAGAAAACGAATTACGTAGTAGAGTAAGTATTTACTGTAGATATCTAGTCAAGTCTTTATAACCATGATTGAATTGATTTAGGGCTACGTTTACCGTTGAGAGAATAATGTAATCCAGTTGTTATACTGAAATTTTATTCTTTACCTTTGAATATTTTCTGCAATATGACTTTTCAATACTTTTGAGATTAAGTGTGACTTTTGTTCACATTCATGCTGCCACTATTCCTAATCCAAGTTCAGCCGAATTGAAGAATCTATCAATTTTTTTTGCTGCAGGTATTTTCAGAGAAGATGGGTTTAGAAGCTGGCTGGAACTGCCATATCTCGTTAATGGCTCATGTTACTGAGGTTACATCCAACTCTCCTTCCCATGAGGAAACGTCTCGGTGTACCAGTAAATATTCAAACCAGTGTGCTTCATCTGAAAGTCTTCACCAAGACTCTCAGACTTTCGTTGATATTACAGAATCCGCACATTCCCTTTCAAAGAGTTACAGTGCTCCAAGTTTCATTAACTCTGAATCATCACAAGTGAAGTTCAGAAATGTTGAGAATGTGTCTGGTTTGGACAAATCCTTGGCTATGAAGGAGTACAGTAGCAGATTCCACACAGATCAGGACTTTCATGAGATGGATGAAAGGCTATCTCTGATTGGACATTCAGTATCTGAGACTCAACAGGGTGACCTGTCCAGTTCAGATGATTGTCAGGATGCGCAGTCTGATCTTCACACCTGTAGCCGTATTACTGTGAACACTCTTGATAGCCTCACTGCTATGTTAGACAACAGGGTGAGTTGTTGTTGCTTCAGATATTTAAAAATTGCCATTTATTCTACTTTTGGAGACATTGTTATCTTCTGCATATTGCTGGTTCATTGTGAGAACTGGATTTTCCCAACTTACAAGGCTTTAAACTTAGTGTAATTTTATTATAAAGAAATAAAAAAAGTTTTAAAATGGAAATCTGTAGCGTATACTTTTAATTCACTCGAAACTCTTAACTAATATAAATAGATAATTTTTTCCAATGTGATATTGTTTGTAAAATTAATAATCAATAATCTTATTTATGTTGTAGGCTAAACTGCCTCGTGGTATAACAGAGATAAGACCACATTTGGAGAACGTGGATAATGTCCCTTTATTAGTTAGCCTATTTACTGACTGCACCCAGCCAGGTTTGTTACCCCTAAAATATCCTATATTAGTGTGCATTTTTACTGATTTAACCAAGTTACATGTAGATTTGGTACCCTAAAATATCCCCTGATGATAAGCATACCAATTGACTCTAGGTTGGGAGCCTTGGCTAAGTGTTTTCCCTGTTTGAGTACTGATCTTCCTCAGTTTCATAACACAAAGGTTGGAGTCCCTCAGTCACATAAGGGAGACCAAAGAAGTTTTTCTGCCCGTTTTTTTACCATATTTAAGAATGGCCGAATAAGATGTTGAGAATCCATCATCATATAGGTGAGAAATCCTCAACAGGGGTGGAAATCACTATACATTTGCAGGACAGTTCTAATAAAAACTGAGATTGCTCAAAAGACGATTAGCCGCATACATCCGATTAATTTGCTCATATTGGTTAAGAGATAGACCTTGTCAATATTCTTGTGTACAGTACAGGATGTAAATCACACAAGATCTTTTGTAATACGGGTTTTTTTTCCAGTTATGACATTAAAACAACAGAGTGACATCCCTTTGCTAAATAACGTTTATCGGTTTACGGCAAAGGAGGGCTAATCCACAATTTTTAACATTGGCGGTATAGGAAATATTGCAAATTAACATGTAAACATTCTTAAACTATATGAATTCCCTTTACACATAGCTTAAAGTATAATTTTTGCAAAATTTTAAATTTTAAGGGTAAATTTTCCTGAAAATAAACAACCTGCAATGTTAAAGTATAGACAGGCGCCCTATCGTGCCATAAAGTGGAAACGTCATTTCCCAAAGGGACGTCACTCTGTTGTCGTAACTTAATAACTCAAAACCTTTGTATTCCAACAGAGCAAACCTTAAATGTTCATTATTGTTTTAGTGACTTTTTTCTCTTGGAGTAAACCATTCAATATAATAGACATACAGTTGACACAATGTTACACCAATTAATTCCACAGGGGGAAAGATGATTTGCCACTAACACCAGATTAAATTCTTTATACCGAGTTTAGAAAAACACCTTCATCATTACAATACATGACGTCGTCCAATAGCGGATTAAATTAAATAGCTCTTTGAGCTTAACGCCCCTGAATGATAAATGCTCAAGGAACGTACATACACATGGATAACAGCTTCTATGTTAACAATATTTTGATATAGATTTTAGCATTAATATAGTACATGCTAGTAATTTATTTGTAATGTTCTGTAACATCTGTACTTTTTGACTTGGTTCCGTTGTAGCCACCTCTGAGATGTTCAAGATAATGCAGGAGTATGGAGAGGTGGTGTTATGTTTGGGAAGCTCTGTTAATATGAACAACACTGCCATATTCCTACAGGCAGATGTAAGGTGAGTTCTATTCTCAACACTTTTGGTTTCTGAAGCAATGTTTGTATACAGATTTTAAAATTTCATCACTGGTACACTGGACATAATATAAACCCTGGGGCTCATCCCAATGAGTGGTCTTAGTTTATCGGAATTGTTATGGTGACTGGTATTGCGATATCATGGTTATTAAGATCAAATGTAGGCAAATTCATCGTAATTCAAAGATTCAATTATAGTCAGACAGTCTTTTCCATGATAACTACATGTATTGTTTAACATGTATGTTTATGAATACAGTGTTGGTGTACAGCCCCTGCTTCCACAGCTCTGTGCCCGACAGGATGTGATGTTAGAACCGTGGGAAGAAGATAAAATGTCTCCCTTACAGCTGTCCAGCTGCCTCCTCAGTATTCCATGTTCATTGTTCTTCAAGCGAGAAGATAATATCCATTTTGTTCAGCTTATAGCAGAGGTAAGCAAAAAATTATTTTCCACAGAAGAGATTAGGACACTTATTATTGCTCATTTTCTTGAAAACAGAGGGCGGTCTTTTGTCATAAGCGTTTAAATGTCTGTTTCGCTAGTAATGTTTACCTCTGTTGAAAACTCTCTCAACACTGGGCTGAGTACATTTATATATGGTATCACAAAGCAAGTACTGTCTGTTTTAGAAACAACCTTAAATCAGTTTTCAACAATTGGTGTTATTTTCATAAACCTTCAGTATTTCTATATTATTCCAACAAAGTAAGTTAGCAGTTTGGTCCTGTAAAGAAAACCTGGTATTTATCTAATACATAACTATCAATTGTTCTATTGAATTTTACTCTCATATTTCCTTGTAATTTAATTTCAGGCTCGCCATTATCTAATGATGATGCGGAACTGTTTCCAGTTTATGTTATGTTGTCAGTTAAGTGTGAGCTTGCTGCAGGTGCTAGCCAGTCTGTTTCTATACCTGCCGTCTATCGTCTCAAGTCGTCATTTACTTTGGTTGATCTGCCTGGTTATCCCCTCACTAAGTCTCACCATGATGGGAAACCAAGTGGATACACGTATTATGATGGAAGCGACCAGCAAAAACTCTGACCATATCACCAAAGAGGTTAGCTTCTAATTCTGTTTTATCTATGTGTAATTATTTTTATGAAAAGACCAATAGTCTTTCAGACCATGTGTCAAAAAAATGATGTCTATAGATTTGCCTGCATTATGTGGATTTAATTATTTATTGTATCCATCTTCTCTACAGGTGATCTTGGAGTTTGTATTGTATTATGGCTTGCGCTTCATACCCTCCGTCTCCATGTGTTTAGTGTGTTGTGGATTAAACTCAATGGCCATCTGCAGCTCACTAATCTCCAATCCAGGCAACCAAACCACTTGTACATTCTTCAATACTGATGGGTCAGTTGTTTTCCTGATATCCCTCTGCACAAGAAATGCTTAGAAACCTTAGCTTAAGTAACAATGAAACAACTTGCATGCCCCTGAATACATTTACCATGGTTTTGACTTCATTCAAATTAATTGTCCACAAAACCATAAAAACATTAGTTAACTATACAATCAGTGATGAATGTGTTGAAAAAAGTAAGAGAAAAAAATAGTATGCTATATGAACAGCTTCATAAATGCTTGATACAGTCAGTTTTCACTCGTACTTAATAAAGTTATAAGTCACACATAATGATTTTGACAATCCTACTTTTTCTGTGAATGTATTTAATGTTGATGTTCAGAATGGTAATTGTGCTTCTATGCAGGTGACCGTAAGAAGGATTTTTTACTCCGTACATGTATTGGTTTTCAGTGATTCTCAGATATGGAACAGTTGGGATCAAACATCCAGAACACATGTCTCCCTGATACAGAATTTCCTGTTGTTTCAATTAGTGCTCTATTTTGGTAAGTGGGTAATCGTCTTTGCTAACCTTTTATTCATCGTTCGGGTGATGTCATTGCAACTGCAGACTTGAAGTATAATTTTCCTATGAAATCTTTACAGATGTATACATTTTAAATGGTTTTTGTTCTGGTTAAACCAGTTATTGTGTCCCAAATCCATTGAACCAGTTATTGTGTCCCAAATCCCCTTATTGGGACTTTATTCCTACATATACCAGGTCTTGATTTTGTATTTGATTTTCCTTCTTCTTTCTATTCATATGGTGAAAAAAAAAATCCAATCTAACCCAATTCATTTAAACCAATTATTTGTGTCTCAAATCAATTTAAACCAGTTATTGTGTCTCAAACCCTATTAAACCAGTTATTGTGTCTCAAATCTATTTAAAGCAATTGTTATATCCCAAATCCGTTTAAACCAGTTATTGTGTGACTGTCTAAAACCCATTTAAACCAGTTATTGTGTCCCAAAAAGTGATATTTTGTGCAGACTGTTATTGCACTTTTAACAATTATTTAACATTTTGGTCTTTCTCTTGTAGTGTTGATCTCTGTGTCCTATGTTCACAAATATAACCATCTCTGGCAAAGTCCTCCATTCAAAAACAGAAGCTGGTTAGTTGTCAGTGTCACATTGTGAGTTTAGCTACCTCTGTTTCCTCTTATAATTCAATTTAGTATTTTCAAAATAGATACAGTTTTTGGCTTCATAAATAATCTTAAATTTATTTTTCTTTACCTTCTTATCCATATGAAAATATCTCCATCATATATAGAATTCATAGAAAATTTTTCGCTTAAAAATTACTAAAGGTAGATATTCTTTCACTCATTGCTGTGGTCTTAAGCTAACCCCAAACAGACAAGAGTTTTATTACAACGCTAAGTTGACATTTAATTAAAATGAGATATGTTTTCCTTTCAGATTGGTCTGCCAGCTGATCTATTTTGTGTCTGACTTAGCCCTGAGTAATAGCTTGGATAAACCAGTCTCTCTCTCTGTGATACCAACATTGTCCTGGGCTCTAGCTTTGTCTTGGCCGGTCATTCTTATAGCCTATACAGAAATGCTAAAAATGCAAGAAATCAAGTAAGTTCACAGTTATGATAAGTATGTTATGAACAATAAGAACTATAACAAAAGCCATTTTTATACTTTTGTAAGTCACAAATGTAGCAAAGCAATACTCCTCCAAAAGTGAAACCATAATAGATAATTTTGAAATAAATATAAAAAAAGAAATGAAGTCTGAAGTTAAGCTAAACAATTTATATGGTAAATATATATACATTGTGAATAGAAAACATGTATAAGAAAAATATCCTTACAAATGGCATTAAACATCACTCATAACACTAAAACTTGTGTTATATGGCAATGTTTCAAAAAATGATTGAGTAGTCATTTTAAACTTCTGCAAACATAAGCATGTTGTGCAACCAGAGCACAATTAAGAGATGCTATATACATGGATTCCGCCCAGTGCTTTGAGGACATGTTCTATCTACATTTCAAATAACTTTTGTGATGAATACGGTAAAGTGATTATACATGTATTTTTTTATATTTTTTTTTCTCTCTCTTTACAGATTACGAGTAAGACATCAAAAACGAGCCAAGTTAAACTTTGGTACAAAGTTAGGAATGAATTCCCCATTTTAGGATTACATCTGCTGGCAGAAATAAAAGTTGAAAGATCCTGTTCTGACATTTTTTAAAGCCCTGTTTGGCCATATAATATTTCTCAAGAATGTTACAACCAGATTTTTGTAGCTCTTGGATACTCTGTGTTTGCAGTTTGATCTGACTTTATACTGTAGTTTCAGGCCCATGGTTGCTCTGTCTGGACTGTATTGGGCAGCTATATTATCTAGTTAACTTTTTAGAATGACCAGCTATATTTACAAAATGTCAAATATAGGACTAAATGTTATACAGAAATTATAATATAAAAAATGATTCTGGTGTGATATGTTTGTGGAAGATAATTATAATAATTTTAATGACAAATGCCAGTGTCTTTCTATATAAGTGATTAAGTATATTACTGTACAAATACAATTCCAGATTGGTTTGTGTCTGGATTAATGGCTTGAGACAGGCAGACATTGCCAATTATAAATTAATGAAATAATTATGACCATGTTATATAGGACAGAAGTGTACCAAAAATATAATTTGCTGAAGGAATGGATGGATAGAGACAATCTATCAGCTATGCTCAGTTCACACCAACGGCGCTTTGATCGTGCTTTAAAGCGGCGTGCAAAGCGGCACCAAAGCATAACAAAGCTCAACTAAAGCGTCAGGGTCGTAGTAGACCGTTGGAAAGCTATGAGCAAAGCGGGACATTCGGCAAGAGCTCCCAAAAATTTTAAACTGTTTAAAAATTTTGGGCGCTCTGTCACGAATTGATTAAAGCGACGAGAGCGTATCAAACCTTAACAAAGCATAACAAAGTTCAGCAAAGCTTGTTTCAAAGCGTAGGAAAGCTCAACAGAGCATATTCAAAGCGGGGACCCCAGTCTTCCCTCTCCTCCGCCTCAAGGGCTAGGGGGTAGTTATACAGTAGGGAAACAAACATTGTGTCTTCTTCAGATAGATTATGCTCTGGAACTTCTGGATCTCTGCCATCGTGTTGTGGAGTCAAAGATGCAATGATTTTGTGGATCTGCTCTGGATCAAAAGTGGCATGAAATCGGCGATCTCGAAATTTTCCAATGCGTAACAGAGCTCAACAATGCACAACAGAGCTTGATAATCGTATCAGAGTGGGATTTAAAGCTTCATAATCGCATCAAAGCGTAATAAAGCTTATCAAAGCGTGATTTACATCGTTACAAAGCGTAACAAGGCCTGATCAAATCGGGAAGAAATTCGACCCCAAAGTGTAACCAATTCGTATCAAAGCGTAACATTACTTAGAAGATCCTGATATTTTTGGAAAAGTAAACAAAAATGATGGGGCTCTGCTCGCCGATTTAAAGCGCGGCATTCGCCATTGGTGTGAACTAGGCATAAAGACCATCTTAGGGTCATTACTTCAGTATTAGATGGGGCTTAACAATTTGTATGCATCCCAAGTTAAATCATGCTTTGACTGGAAGGATAATATTTATAGATATTTACTTGAATCAACTGTCATTAATGACATGATATATTTCATTGTTATTTAATCATCTCTATTTTTCTGCTGGCAATATGTACCAAGCTCGTTATGCTGTGGTTACTAAGCAATGAAGGAATGTTTAATTTCTAACAAAGCTGTAACTTCATATTTTATGGTTGTGTTAGTGGGGCTATTTACTACCCACAATCCCTAAATAGGGGGGTTTCTGGCTATGACATTACAACAACAGAGTGATGTCCCTTTGTGAAATAACATTATCGATTTTCGGCAAGGGAGGGCTGTATAAAATTCTTTAACATGGGTGGTACAGGAAATATTACAAATTAAAGTAACAGTTTTAAAGCTATATTTTCCTGAAAACCAACGATCCTGAATTTAAAGTATAGGCAGGCTATCATACTGTGCCATAAAGTGGCAACGTCATTTCGCAAAGGGACGTCACTGTGTTGTCATAACGTCCTTACTTAAAACCTCTGTAATATGCAAAAGGCTCCGAACAGTATAAAATAACAATCAATAAGTCTGTTTTGCTAAGGCCTTTGTCCATGGGGATTGTTCAGAGGTTATGCACACAGTGTTATAAAGGATTTGTAAACACTGACTTATGTTAAAATGCTACAGCCTCCTGAAACTCAAAGTCCTGTAAGTGACCATGTTTATTGCTTTTTTTTATGTAGTGCTCCAGGGTAATTCACAATTTGAACAATCACCAGATTTCCTTTTTATACACATGATAGACTCATAAGGTGGCAATATGTCTGTTCTTGTGTTTTGAACATTGAATGTGGTTGGACCTAAAAATTGACACCTCTTTTCTAACTGAATCCAAAGCTATAGAATCATTCACCTATTTCCAAATTTAATCAGACTTGAGATGGGTAGTTTTCTGTGTCCAATTGTTAGAAGCTCTACTTAATTTAATGCGCTATTAGATGTAGTTACACCATGTTGAACGTCTATCCCTGCTGTACGAGATTTAATCTGGTTTCAGAGCAACTGGGCCCAGACCAATTTATTATAAACAGTTGTTCACTGTAGTATCGGGATATATCAAGTTCAAAAGACAATTCTGTAAGTTTGTACAGTGTAAAACATGAAACAAAAACCTATGTACCAGTAAATAAACTATGGCTTATTTATATAATGTTAATAATTGTAAAATATATTATATTCTGTATATGGCATGATCATTAAAAAATAATAAACTAAACATTAATAAAATTGAGACTTGTTTATTTTCTTTTTACACACATATTCAGTTATTTACATAAAATAGGAAAGACTCAATAAAAAGATTAGCTTTTAATTGTCAACTGTCAAGATCATTGAAACTGTTTGTTGATGATTGATCTGGGGTTACACATCGTACTGAAGGATACTTTGCTGGTATAACAAAGTGACAACCCTATGGGTGAAAATGTCAATCACCATGCCAGTTCACTGTTGTAATACCAGGGACAAGGCACATATCAAGTACAGAACACTGACACCTGTTATAAGGCGGTTCCAATTTAAACTGCTACACACCAAAGCTCATGAACTTTCTGTTCCTTTTTTTATCTCCACATGCACAAGAACCTTCAACCAAACACTAGCAAAATTGATCCAATTCAACTTTTAATAAACTTTTTTTTATGTCAATATTTAATTTTCTCTGAATTTAGTATACCCTGGTTCTATGTCCTACAATTAGGTGTATCACAATTCGACATGTTGAAAGGAGACAGAATCATGTTAAATCATGACTCCAGGGCATCTCAATTGTTGATACCTTCAAGACCTCCATCATTAGCACTACATGGAACTACACCAGGTTTATTTCACACTTCCTTCTGATGTCAAAGGTTCAAAGCTATTTTAAGGATATGTATTCAGTTGAAATTGCCATAAAAGTCTATTTTTCACAGTAGCAAGAAAACAACCCTAGTCCCAGAAAATACTGATTCACCACCTAAAGTGTGCATAGGCTTTGTTAGCTTCACATTGTTTATGCAGATCTTGTTTCTTCTTCACACTTTTGCCCTTAAAAAACAAACAAAAAAAACGGTTTAATCCAAAATGTCATAAGAGTGTGCAAGTATTCGATAATTCTTGTGGGCGGGTGGGAGATTCAACAAATGTTTCCTCAAATGAAAGGACTTGTACTTACATTAATGCTTTCTATGGTTGTTTTATGATTTGAGGTGGGTTTTTTTCTCAAGTGAGTAAAACCTTGGTGAAAGACGAAAGTGCAACAGGGATCTGGTTGTGGATTACAACCTTGGCTGATCAGGTCAGGGTTGTTGAGTCAAACCATGGTGAAACTGGGGTAGGTATTGACTTTAAATATTGGTCAGTCTGGAGCAGAATGTGGAGAACAAATGTAGGAGGAGCTGCAATAGGTGTCAAGTTGTTGAGTACAAGCCTTGGTTGAATTAAAGAAGATGGTTGGCTGTGGAGTACAAACCTTGGTGCGGTAGGTGGTTGGCTGTCGAGTACAAACCTTGGTGGACCAGGGGTAGGTGGTTTGCTGTCGAGTACAAACCTTGGTGGACCAGGGGCAGGTGGTTGGCTGTTGAGTACAAACCTTGGTGGACTGAATCATGTGGTTGGTTGTCGAGTACAAACCTTGGTGGACCAGGGACAGGTGCTTGGCTGTTGAGTACAAACCTTGGTGGACCAGGGGCAGGTGGTTGTCTGTCGAGTACAATCCTTAGTGGACCGAATCATGTGGTCAGTTGTCGAGTACAAACCTTGGTGGAACTGGAGCAGGTGGATGGTTGTCAAGTACAAACCTTGGTGGAACTGGAGCAGGTGGATGGTTGTCAAGTACAAATCTTGGTGGAACTGGAGCAGGTGGATGGTTGTCGAGTACAAACCTTGGTGGAACTGGAGCACGTGGATGGTTGTCAAGTACAAACCTTGGTGGAACTGGAGCAGGTGGATGGTTGTCAAGCACAAACCTTGGTGGAACTGCAGCAGGTGGATGGTTGTGGAGTAAAAACCTTGGTGGAACTGGCCAGGTGTTTTGTTGTTGAACAACATAACCATGAACATTAAGAGTCCATCAAAACATCTATAAACTAAAGTAAGCCACATCAATTGACATACTCTGTTTGCAGGATTCCAATGGAAAAGGAGATGTAAGCTATAAGGGAATATGTGCTCCACAAAAGTATATTAACAAAAAGCCATCCCTCAATTAGCTAAGGGAAGAATGTTTCAAGCACTGTCTTTCTTTGCACTGGAGGAACGTTTATTTCCAACAGAGCAAAACTCTTCACATATTATGGCTGTGTAAGCAAGGGTTGGAATGTTGGAAATATTTTGTCCTGCAGTCCATTTAACAACATTCCAGGAACTTTACAAAAACATAATCTGTAAATATTTATAAAGACCAATTGCTTGTGATTGTGGCTCTTAACCCTTGCACTCTTATCAGGTAAGTGAAATACCCCTGAGATTGACGTTAAGTACAAATCAATCTTCACAGTGTACTGCAAAAAGAGTTTCCTTGTGACACTCAGAATCTAAAATTTGAACAAAATGTCTGTCATACCTGATTATAATATGCATCGACTATCTCCCAACTAAGCTTAATTTCCATAGGGATTTTCCTTTCTTTATCTCTACAACTTTCAATAATCCACTTAATTGCTTTAAACCTTTGGTAGGTGTCATTACATGGGATAGGCACCTGGAAGCAAATAGAGAACATGTTCATAAATCTATGGTCTCCTTGGTGTTAGACAAACCATACACTATTAAGACTGAACAAGTGTCCCTAGTATTGACACTGATATTTTAGTAATACAGTCAGAATTCTAAATAAAAACAAATTGGGTTTATTATTCTTATGCTGATTAAAAGAGCACATTATATCACCTGAACAGAACGGAATGGCTGTCAGTCATTGAAACAAAAAAAACCTGATTCTGCTAATCAACTGCTACCTCACAATTAGTGGCATGTCAGTCCATTAATTATTTGTTTGATTGGGGTTTGACATCCTACTCAAGGTTATTTCTCTTATACGATGACAGATTGGCCACTTCACACTGTTCTTGTCTTATTATGGTAGAAAACCAAAAGAAAACCTCATGAAAACCACCCCTGTGATTGCCGGAGAAACATCGTGTGACTCACTCATATACCTGATGGTGGACACACAAGACAGTAAATTGGAGTAGGATTAGTAAGTGCACACACTACCACTAAGCCACGACTGCGGGCTGGTCAGTCCATTAAAGTATGGCTTCAAACTCTGGTACTCACCCTATACATGACACCACCCTTTGGTATTTTAGTCAGGATAAGAATTGGTTTACAGTTTTCAATAGCCTGGTGAAATATAGTGCTTGGGTTGCATTCAATGGTAGCTTTCTCTTCTTCTGAAGCTCTGTGGTATTTCTCTAATTGGATCCTTTTGATATTTTCCAATGTCTGAAATTGACGACACAGTAAATTGAGAGGAAGGATTTAAAGCGACTGTCAATCTCTAGTTTGAAACTTGATTCGCATGTATTTAACCAGTCCTGTATGTGTGCTGCCTGATATTTATTGAAATGAATCTAGGTAAAGTTTTATCGTTTTTTATTAATGCTGAGAGTATTTTTTTTTTCATATAAATTTGTTTTCATTTAGGAAATTCAAATACATTTTTCATCTTACCCTATCCATGATATCTTTAACAAGTTGTTTATTCCCCCCTTTCATCATCATGTTTATGAATTTGCTGTGAATAAAAGACAATTGTAAGCTCAGTCAACAGATATAACATATAGAATGACAACAAGTTATGCATGGTGTGTATAATTTTATTCAGACAGTTTAAACCTACTAACTTACATACCTGAAACAACCTAAGCTCTTCAATTCTTCCGTATACAAAACGAAAACAGTTTTACCTCTGAAGAGTATAGAGGGATAGGAAACATAGCCGCTCTTGGAATCAACGATTGTGTTACTCTGCTAGCATGTTCCTACAGCAGCCCCACAATCTATTGAGTAACAGAGATTACACAATTTTAGCTTGAATTTGATCATGATTAAAGCGATAAAACCATGATGGCATGTCCGCAGTTTGCCGTGTGTTGCGAAAGTAACTGGTTTTGTAAATGTAAAGGCTATGAAACCACATCGATGATGTTAATTGAAAATGGGTATCTCATTATTTAAACTTGTCCTTGTTATGAAATGACAACAAATGCTATGCTTTCCTAAAAAAAATAGCCTTAAAAGTAATCGATTTTATACATAACCTGTTAGCGGGATAACTCATTCACGGATTTGAAGGAAAGTAATGTTTCTTATCCCTCTATATAGTATATACCCTACCTAAGTCACCTCAAATTTGTCCATAAATTTACTATTTTGGAAGCTACTTAAAAGACTTGGTTATTGTATCTGAGAGACAGCAGATGAATTTTTCAGTTAGAAAGCATCAACATTTGTCAGAAAACATAAATTTGTTCGCTAACATGCTGTAATATTGTCACCAGCAAAAAAGTTCAGATTTGTCATCGACAAAATTTGAGGCGATTTAGGGTACAAAGCCAAGGTTATACCACTGGTTCACATGGGGATAAATGTCCTTATAGCTTTTTGAGAAGGTAGGTAGTTGTTTGAGCATGCAGAGCAAACCAGTAACATTTTAAAGTTTGTAAAGGAGGCTTAGCAGCCCTATGCAGAACATACCGAGCCCACACTTGCCTCAAATTGTGTGGCAGTTCTGTACCCAGCCCACGTATTGAAAAAAAAACAAACCGATAACAGAAGAAAGAGCAAGAGATCATTTTGCCATGCACTCTGTGGAAAGGTGACTACGAAAACGCCCCAGCAAACTTCCGTGATATATGGACAAAAAGACACATAAGTGAGCCATTTAATCAGCCTTCCCCTTTCAGGAGGAAATGTTATTACACTCAAAAGATGGCGTGCCAGCCCAATAGGTGAAGGAAACCACCCCTGACACCACAGGCTACAAGAAAAAAAGACAAATACAGGCCAGTAAAAAGACATTACAAACATATCCACTTCCTGTTCCATTTTAGATCAGAAAGCACAAGGGCCATACTCTTAGCTACAGAGTTGAGACCATCCATCTGTCATTTTTGACAGGTAAAATTCTTTATTTTAGATGGGAAAGATTGGAAAATGGAAAATTTTGCCAGACAAAATTCATAAAAACAAAAAGGGATAAATGATAGTCAAATTTTCAATCCTACAATGTAGCTAAGACACTGGGGCATCAAGAAGCTATCTCCAACAACCTGCTAAAACTTACTGAACCAGTGGGTCATAGAACAAGGAAGTAGTTTGCTGTGATTGGGCAGCTTTGATTGGCCGGAATCTTCTTTCATCCATTTCATCTAATGGTGTGGAGAGCTCCTCTTTGTTCACTGTTGGATCCATATAGGTATTGGCATAGCGACTCCATCGGACTTGAGTTACCCTATAACAAGGCAGGCATATATGACAAAATTATTTGTCATTAATGAATATAAAGTGAATTACATCTTCATATTTAAATTTATTATTGGTGTTCAATTGTTTGTTTCTTTGTCTGATTGTTGTTTAAAGTCATACTCAAGGGTATTTCACTTATATGATGATGGATTGTCCACTTCACACTGTTCCTGTCATTTTTATGGTGGAAAACTGTGAGGAAACCTTGTACAAACCGCCCCCGCGATTGCCGGTGCCACAACCTGTGACTCACTCGTATACTTCATGGTTGACAGACGCACTAATCCCATGAATGGTAAATTGGAGTAGGGTTTAAGCCACGGGCGCACGTCTTTATTATTGGTGAATCAAAAAAATATTTATAAAAAAAAACCTAGGCCTACTGTGGCTGAGGTAAGACCTATGTGTTGGTGCAATGCTTTTTAAACTTGCTGTTATGATGGTGTCAAAGTGATGGAGACAATCATTACATAGTTACACTGACATGGATTGCTTATTACAATGGTTGAAATTTGAAAAAATCTTTTTAAACTAAAGTTGTCAGAAAAAAGTTGGTGAAGTTTCGACGATTTTTTACTGTGTGATACGTTTACCTCTCGTCTGTCAACAAGAATCAAAGGATGATGGCAGGATGATAAATAATTATGTCTAATTATTTAGTATTAGTCAGTATAGCATGTGTTATATAATTACAGTATTTGGATCTAACCCACATTGCAACTAAACTAAGGCTGCATCGACGGATGGCTGGATCTATTTGTAATGTTATAACCAAAACCATCAAGATGAGAAATCCTTAGTGCGCCCAGCCCAAGTTTGTATATTCCGCGTCTAGCATTACCGGACAAGATTGGCGAACATTATCTTTGTCCCATTAACTTACATAACAGCTGCCAAATTCCTAGTAACAAAATTACTTCTACATTTTGAACAATGTGAAGCTGCAAGTCGTAAAACAAATCCCATGCGCGACGCCATTCTCGCAGCAACAAGCTTGAGTCGCGCCTCTACAAAACCTGTGCGTTTCTTCCGGTAGTCTGCTTTTTGATTGTCAGAAATGGGAGGTTAAAACAATCGCAAACATGATGATGTTTCGATATTCTTTTTGACCAAGAAGCCGTACAGTCTACATCCAACGCATAGTAATACTATTGTTTGTTTTTTTTAAAAATCCATTTTGATGTGTAATAGCAACTTAAGAGCGTAAACTACGACTACCATGTACACCCCCAGGCGTCATCATTGCAGTCATTAATAACCATCTAAACATAAATTAAGGTACCGTGGCCCAGGTAACGTCATAATAGCATAAACACTATCAGATAACAACGGATGTTTACACGACCCGTTAATATTTAGTTCAGAAACGTCGAATATAAATAAGATGGGCATTCATTAAGGTTTAATTTAGCATTATTTAAATGGAAATCTGACAAAGCTGTCATCTTAAGAAAAAAACACAAGTTAGGTTTTAGGTTAAGTGTTTAAAATGTAAGATTGTCTTATAAAGTGATGGAGAAATTCTACAGTGGCTCCTCAGATGATGTTCTGGGGTCAGTTGCTCTAAAGTGGATTAGCCACTAGCACCAGATTAAATCACTTATTGTCTGGGATGAGTAATACTGTCCCAGCTGATAGTAGATTTAAGATAGACTTTCAACATGGTGTGACGTCCTTTAAAAGAGGATTAAATTTAATAGCACTTTTAGCAAGAGGCCGCTGCCATATTGGAGTCTTATATCCAGTCCACTATAATAGGTGAAGTTAATCTGGTGTAGTTGATTAAATTGAGTATTTCGAGCAATTGGCCACTGTACATGATGTTCATCTATGCAGTGAGTATTGTTGAGAATACTTGATAATTAATTGTACGTTTATACAATCATGTCAAGAACTAGCCATCGTTAAACACCAGTCAAGCAAACAAATCCATTTAGCTTCTAAAAACATGGTACCAGTGCCCAATATATTATCCATTGTAAGTCATCAAGAATGGGATAGAAACTTCAAACGTGTGTCATATTAATTGTTCTTTTTTCTTGACCCACCAACCCCTTTTCTTTGAATTTACTGAAAAACTGGAAGCTGAGGGATGCACCCCTTTTCATCTTTATTGAAATTCATTAGTTACCGGTACTATCAACATATATTTTGTTCTATAATGGATACTAACTTTGTTTATTATTTTCAGATTTTGGGGTTTGCATACATATGTAGTTGTATTAGGAATATATTACAGTGAAGGATGTCAAACAGTGCTTTGTGGACGCAGGTTTATAAAGGGGCAGCTTATCCATTAGATCTCACTGAAGCCCCCTTCATACACAATACAGGACACGATGACAAAATTGTGGGAAATCTTTTAGATATCTGTGCGAATTATATTGTTCAAGATGCTCAATCTACGTTAGAAGCCACCAAGATAGTTCCAACTGAGTTATTCCTCAACCTACTAAAAGCGGCTTTACTGAAGAACCGTGATAGAACCATTTATGTTCTAATTTCACGTTGGCCATTTGAGTCCCTATGCTTGAAGAGTTTGGCTCCAAAGCTGTTCTCTTCAGTACTCTCTCTTTATAATAGTACTCATCTTAACAGGATCACCAAATTGGGCATTCGCTTCACCAGCACATTGGCACATTACTTTGCTCAGAACCTGAAGATGAACAGTCCAATGAAACTAAGATATCTGGATATTTCTGGATTTGTTACAGGTAAAATATTCAATTGTTACATTTGTTTTTTTTTTCTTTTTAACATGTATACGATAGTACCATGACCCCTGTCATTTGTATGTAATAATTGTAAGTAACCCAGCCAACAATAATGACCACTGGTTACAGCCTTTTTTTTATTATTAGTTCTTGGCCTTGGTCAAGTCAGTTATCTTCATGTTTTTTGCTCCCCCAGAACAGAACTAGTTTTGGTATTCATTATGAAGAATATGCCAACCTCATTGATACATGTACCTTTCAGCTTTTGGGTTTCTGTATCATGTAAAACTGAATAAGCTTATATATCTCTTTTTGGATTGTTGCCAACAGCCAAACAGGGTAAAGCCGATTTCCCTGATTTTTGGTTTGCATAATCCTTAGAATAAGAATAAACAAGTCAATTTTTATATTAAAGTAAGCTCTATTCAATTTTTTCACACTTTTATAAAACTAAAACAGTCTTTTTGCCTTGACATTATGCACAAGATATATGAGTGAAATTCAATCTTCAACTTAAAAACAGGAAAATATAAATATGAGAACAGCTAGCTGTGACAGATTTTTTTTGATGTCCTTGGCTATTTTAATCATCCTTTTTGTGGGTTATTTTCCAAGCATTTTTTTCTTTTCAGTTGGAGTGACAGTTGATTACTTAGTGGCTCACTGTTTACTAGCACACAATGAGGCCCGTCAGAAAATGGTGATATCAGCTTACAATTCACTGTTGAAAGAAACTGTCTTTCCTATCCAAGCTGACCAGAACATTCCAGATGGATGTTGTGAGTGGATTAATTTTTATGTTACATTAAAGTTGTCCTTCCCAACTACAACTCATGGCAATGACTCAGTGGTTAGTTTGTGCGAGTGTTTCTTCTTACCACTCACAGGTTAGAGTCTACTCTACCAGTTGACCTCTAGTGGTATCTATGAAGGGAGCCCCACAAGTTGACCCTGGTAATCGCAGGGGGGTATTAAAGCAAGGGTCTGCACCAGTGGTTCAGTGTATTGTACTTCTGATCCTTGTTCTTTGACCTCACGTATATGAGGAAGCTATGCAAGATAGATCAAGCAATCGCTGTGGTGGTTTTGATGAGGGTTCCTCTTATTTTCCCGCCCCGTGAGGGAGCGGGTGGGCCATGGCCCTGCAGAATACTCCCTCGGCTTCCTCAGTCGATCATAAGAGGCGAGA
>JARFOD010084970.1:0-18846 GCA_031763545.1 Mopalia muscosa | reverse complement strand
CACGGGTCATGTTGTTGTTTTTTTTTTTTTTGTTTTTTTTTTCTTTGCACAGTTTCTGCTGATCAATGGCATACATCGCCCAAAATATTGACGGAAATCGATGCGCGATGGCCTGGCGTAGCGTAAGAGAGTTGTCTAAGTCTCGTCCACTATAGAAACTCTCGCGAGAATACGATTGCTGTTCACGTCGATCAGTTTGATTGATATTTTACATTTCATCTCACAATGATCAATTTGGATTGACAGATTTTTAAAACTTTTAAAAATGTAGGATAGATTATATGCACAATCTAAAGATTATTTTTTTTTTATTACTGCCTTCCTATGTAACATCAAATTATTCACCAGAAAGTTCATTCTCGGTGATCTAGGGGCGAAATACGGACAACAACACCCTGTGGGGCTGATCTGGGCTTTGTCCCTGCCTGGAAAATTTGAATTGTCTGCAACAAGTG
Organism: Mopalia muscosa; assembly: GCA_031763545.1. Classification (NCBI taxonomy): domain Eukaryota; kingdom Metazoa; phylum Mollusca; class Polyplacophora; order Chitonida; family Mopaliidae; genus Mopalia; species Mopalia muscosa. The sequence continues at coordinate 18,391 of JARFOD010084970.1, read as the reverse complement.
ATACATCAAAAAAGTACAGAGTTCTGTTTTAATACGATTATACCAGAAAAACGAGCTTGTTTGATGTGGGGTTTTTTTTTTTACACAAATCCACGGAGTACTTTGGTTGGTTTCCACGCATGCGCACAAAACATCCGGCGGTTAACATTACACGTTGTCGTGTAATATTATTGCTTCCATTCACCTCCAAGACAATTGTACCGGTAAGGAAAGTATGGAAGGTTGTTCCGACATGGCCTAACCGATGTATCTCATCCGGTCTGTTTTTCCTTGGGACTCTGACTACAGTTTTGGCTCGTTACAAAGTTGTGTCACTTGACAACCTCCCGCGAACAAATATTTTTCATTTCTTAGAGAATACAGCTAAACAGTGTAAGGCCTTACCGATGTACCTCAATCGTTCTATCTTTGGTCTAAAATATTGACTGGGCATCTTAATTGAAATAAACGTTGCGAGTTATACAGCTGCATGACATCATTGTAACGGAACTACTTTTTTACTGAAATAAGAAGAAAGTTTGGATCGACTGACTAAAAAGTTGAAACAAGTTTCAAGTTTGTTTGTTGTTGATCCTCCGCCAATCGATTTTGGATAAAATGGCTACTTTTTCGTTTAGAATCCTGTCAGATTTGAAATCATTTGACGTTAATTATTTTACTGCTCTCTTCCAAGCCAACTCTTCAAGGTAAACAGTACTACAACAACAACAATTACAACAGAAACGCCGCGTTTTTACACTTAATGTATAATAAATTCTATCCCCTTCCAATCGCGTCTTAACGAGCGCTACCGATTGCCAGTGACTTTAATTCATTATTTCCATATCACTGGATAGAAACCAGTTGAGATTGAATGGAGAATTTTACTACAAAGGCTGGTTATTTAATGTACGTGGGCGGTATGGAACGCTTAAAGCATTCCCTTGTCAGACTCCTTATTTCAATTCAGCTCGTCTGAAGTAGCTCTTAACACTAAGTTAGCTGTGGAAACATGGACATGTTTTTATTAAATAAAGCTTATCACCACTGTCGTCTGGCTTGTAGGCGCTGGGTGTGGTAACTAAAATAAGATTTTGTCTGTCTTTCATATTTATATTTCAAAAAATTAATTGCTTTGGCACAGTGAAGTCTGTAAATTAAAATATCGTTTTTATATGTGTGAAACACACCAAATCAAGCAAACAAAAAAAAAAAAGGTTTTAAAAACTACAATGAGTCATGTATACACATGTATACTAGTAGAGTACCAAATTTAAGTCACCCGAGGAGGAAAGCAATCTCTTCTTTCTCTGTAATAAAAACATACTTTACTAACACAGGTTGTGAAACGTTAAAGCTAAATAACTCGGCACCAATCCACTTCGAAGGCTTTTCCGACAATTGGCGAGATCTATTTTCGGGAATTGCCGTCTTTGTGTTGTGAAGGTTCACAAGCTGAATCGGGCACGCGACCTTGGCTAAGTCTTTACCGTGTGCGCTTACTAATCCTACTTCGAAATACTGTTCACAGGATCGAGACTGCTGTGGTTCATCATTTATATGAGTGAGTCACAAGGTGTGGCTCCGGCAATTGCGAGGGTGGTTATTAGGAGATTTCCTCTCAACTTTTCATCGTAATAAGGCAAAAAACAATGCGAAGTAGACAATCCGTAGACATATATGTGAAATAACCTTGAGTACTAGGTTAGACCCCAATCAAGCAAGAACAATCTGAATCAACGAACCTGTCCTTCTTTAATGTTAGTCTCCGAATTGAAAACTTTAACTTGCAGCAGTAAGCGTATCCACTAAATGATCATCTTTTCCTGATTATCTTTCTCGGTCGATTGGCAGCAACTGCCACGTCACGCAGGTCCTCGATGACGTCAGCCATATACGTTTTGTATTTCAAGCCGAAGTCATATTCACGGAGGTAACTAGACTTTTACTTGTTTTAGCTGGGTTCGGCGCCGCGAGGAAGGTTATTAAGCATGTCAACAATCCATCCAACTGGCTTTACGGTTTTAAAAAAAGTATACACTCATATATTAATTTCGTAACCATCAAGTAACATCGTACAAGGTTAACAATACGCGTTTTCGTGTAATAGTATTGCTTCAATTCACCTCTGAGAGGTCTGAACATCCTTCGGCCATTTCCATACTTTAAATAATCTCTGATGTAGAGTGGGTCATTTCACGGGAGGAACCCCGCATGGATTCCCTTCAATCATATAACTGAGTTATGCATGTATTTATTGTTAATGTCTGAAGGCTATTCTTGTGTTGATATGATGACGTCAATGGAGCTATATTATAAAATAATTTCGGCGGACTTATTTGCAACAAGGCATGCATAAGAAAGAAACAGTGTTTTGTGTTAATCTGATGCATTGGGCTTGTTTGATCAGGGTTTTTTTTAGGTACAAATCCGAGGAGTACTTTGGTGAAAATATCCGGCGGTTAAAGGTATTCCCAAATGGTTGATACCTAGAAAACGTATTAAATTAGTCCAATATTCACTGAATGATTTGCAACTTGTTTCATGAAACAGTTCGGCGTGGAGAAATTGGGATTGGAACATCTGACTTTTATTTAAAGTCAGCTGTGATTCTCGACTGACGTCACCAGGAGAATTCCTTGACGTGACTGGTATCTAAAGAAACATGACCGCCATTTTATTATTAATCATAGCTAGCAATTATTCGTGTATTTCCGGTATAGAGTTTTCCCTGCCTACGTCACAGCACAAATGACTTGTATGAAAAGTCGCAAGTTTGTGAGTGAGTTAAACAAATTCTAAGCCTCAGAAAAATATCGGATTTATTTTACAGATAATTTATAGTATTATCTTTGTAATTCATTCACTTTCTAAATTATTTAAAACCCATTTGGGAATACCTTTAATATTACACGTTTTCGTGTAATATAATTGCTTCCATTCACCTCCATGGTAACTGTACCGGTACCCAAAGTGTCGAAGAATGTTCCGACTCGACAAAATATCAAATGTTTCATTTTGTATCCAAAATTAATATCAGTTATAATTATTTACAATTATTCATTAATGGCATGTACGGAAAATTTCGAAGTATGTTCCGACATGGTTTGCGCATGTCGGAACATTTGCCGATACATTCCGTACCGTTACACTTTACTATTCCCATAAGCGTATTTCGAATAGATTTATTTTTACAATACTCTCTCTCTGACTTAAATTTGTCACTAGCATATTTTACTGTATTAATAACATAACATATTCCGCGCCTATTTTATTGATAATTACCCTTAAAACGATATGAGTATCTATTCAATAATTGGAAGTTGCTACACACAAATTGCCTTGATTTAAATCATATTCAATCAGTCTAAACAAAGTATAGTTGAATGGAGCCACTAGATACAACTGGAATAACAATATACAGAGATATGTGACAATAAGCTTTAAACTTGATTTGCCAATGAATTCTCGAACTCTCTCGCGGAACGCGTGAACTGGCAAATGCTATACCTGGTTTTGGGACAGATTAGGCCTATTGCTACATACCCCTGTATATTGTAATCCGAGGATAAACCAATGGTTTAAGTGAATGGTATAAAAGATTAATATCACTAACTAGATTAACATTTCTATCGATAGTCCACGTATAAAATGCAACAAATTTGAAGTTACTACGATGAACCGTTTTCAAATTTCTAGGTAAAATATGAAAGAATCTGAAGTGTCTCAAATGAGCATAGATTGGCAGTTAATTCAATTCATATGTAATCAACATTAGAAGCGCTAGGCTACTTCAATAGTTATGTAGATTTGTTAGATATTTAGTTTAAAACACACGTTACCTCACTCACAACTGGTACTACCCATCAACTCATGAGGAAAATCCCCACAGTGGGGAGCCTAGTCTGGTGTTATAAACTGATAATCCCCACTGTGGGGAGCCTAGTTTGGTGTTATAAACTGATACTCCCCACTGTGGGGAGCCTAGTTTGGTGTTATAAACTGATACTCCCCACTGTGGGGAGCCTAGTTTGGTGTTTTATAAACTGATAATCCCCACTGTGGGGAGCCTAATTTGGTGTTATAAACTGATAATCCCCACAGTGGGGAGCCTAGTTTGGTGTTATAAACTGATAATCCCCACTGCGGGGAGCCTAGTTTGGTGTTATAAACTGATAATCCCCACTGTGGGGAGCCTAGTTTGGTGTTATAAACTGATAATCCCCCAATAATCTGTAACACCGTGTCGATATGCTGACAGATGAAACTATAAATTCAGGGCTCAATTTTAAGATTCGTCATTGGAATTAAGGTTATTTTTCACTATTATAAATTTTGAATATTCCCCTTTAAAAAAAATGATCGACAAAATTATGTAAACTTACAGCCCAAGGGGTCCATAAAAACAGTCAGCTGCTTTGGGTGGTTGTGCATAACCTCAAAACAGTACATGCGTCTTATTTGGAAAGTACTATTAAGGTCTTGTATACAATCAATGTTAGATCGTTTGACAGCACATTTTGACAAACCTAGTCCGCACCAACTACTATACTTGGCTGCTTGCGTCAACGCTCGCAACAGATTTTCTGCACCAAATGGAAACACACTCTTAATAAATATACCCTGATCGATATTGACGGATACAGAATTAGTGCAAATAATTGAACACCTATTGATTTGTGCTCTAATTTTAGCTTACTTAATTTACGCCAGAAATTACACCATTGGTACTAATTCGATGCTTCTATACTTTGCTGGTTCATTGCTCTTATCAAATCCCTGATGTATCATGTATTTTCCAGCAAACCAGGCACAGGCCTATTTTCAGGATCGGGTTTAACAAGCCGGATCAATATCCATGACCTAGTAGATCAGAGTACATTCCCTGTGAACAGTTCCTTTAAACGGTATTTTTCCGGAGGATAATTCAGATTCAATGACTGACTGTTTGATTGATCGATTGGTTGATTGATTAAATCAGTTGATTGATTGATTGATTGGTTGATTGCTCGATTGATTCGTTGTTTGGTTCCTTTATTGATTAATCGATTGTTCCATTGATTGATTCATTGATTGGTGCATTGGTTGATTCCTCGAGTTTCTGTTCAGGCCAGAAAGAAAGCTTAAAAGTGTTAGGTGCATGTTGACTTAGGCAGAAAGTGTACTAGGAAACTCTTAAGAAGAAAAAAAACTGGTCTTATTTTAACGGTTTTTCTTTTTTTCTTCAAAACGTTTAAAGTATAAGCTCACGTCAGTCTTATCGTAGGATAGGCACCACCTTCCCCAGAATCGTTTCATGCTAACCGGCTCCTCCATTCAAACGTCTGTGGGTAAAATAATCAGGCTGTGTAACACTGCTTAGTGTAATAAAAACGCTTAGTGTAATAATGTTAAACTAAACGTTGCATCTGCAACGCTGAGTGTAATAAATTAGAATTGTGACATACCTTGTGATCTGCTATTCCCATGGTGATATAAGTTTACCTCAATGTTTCACCTTTTTCGGGTGTACCAGATATGTCACATGGGCAAATTATCCCTATATGGAATGGTGAGGTACGTTTGCCTGATTGATCCATTTCCCCCAACATAGTCGCAAATTATTGTAAGAATCATACTTCTGATGCGTACAATAAGTAAACCATCCGAAGTTTTATAGTAAAAGTATGGCCATAGTTCGAGTGAAAGTTGTGATGTAATTCTGTTCCTGGAAAGATAATAATTCTTTGGTGTAGTGACACAGCTAGTTAGTGTCTTTCTTAGAAAGTATTCATGCGCCAGCAAAAAGATAAACAAACACGGTTAGACGGGTGAAAACGGCTGTAAAAATTGAAATATTTCGAATATGTAGGGTGAAAAGAACAAAATATTATCCATTTTATTTCCGCGGCTTTCGATGGATACTATACACATTCGGCTATCTTTCTTTAAACTCACGCGCCCCCGGCTTGTGGTTTTGGAAATGAATACCCTCAAGTAATAACCTATGGTTCATGTTGGCCGAAACATTGCATGGCCAAAGGGAGATAACTACCATGGCTTTTATTTATCCGTTATAGTCCCCCTTGTTTTCTACGCAGGTTTTGGCACATTTAACAAAATCGAAAACATACTTAACTACTCGTTGAAAAGTGGCAACAGCGTTTAAATCCAGCGAGGCGTTGAATCGCTCTGCACATTACGATAGGCAGTAGGAACGAGTTAATGCTCAATCATGTTTATTGGTCCACTTCCCGGTAGCAGTTTCAGTTTGTGCATGTTCCGTCTAACCTGGGATACAGTATACTGTATCCTAGGTCTAACATATTTTAGTCATCTAAAATCTGGAAATTAAATGAATAAGAAAGTCAAAATTTTCAGTTAACTTCGTTTATTGGTCATATTTTGTAAATGGTAGATTTGTAACCTGCCACCAACATATATTGTAATGTCCATTTGAAACTCTACGTGCACGCGGAGCACTCGGAAATCCCGGGAATCAAATGATACGATATTCCAAAACTTGTATATGGCCTTAACTTGATGAGATGGTTGGCCGGAAAGCCCAATTACTAGGGGGTCGTGATTGCTTTAGGTACACCCTTACGATTGGTGGTAGGAACTCGTTCATGCTCATTCATTTTTATTTGTCCATTGCGTCTTATGCTAAATGAATAACTGCCTCCTTACTAAGCGTTTCCTTTTCCCCCTAAAAACGAGAAAGGTTATCTAATAAGAACAGATTTGTTTATGGTTGACAACTTATATTTATTGTGAAACAATGTTGGTGTACAAGCTGATACTAGCACCATTATCAGGCATACATGGAATTTTATATAGGCCTACCGATAAACAAGACAATGCTGGTATATTTGCAGTTGTTTGATCAATTTACGGTCAATTATCTAACATTTATTTTTGAAAAAGACGACTTTAATCCACTATCAACGATTTAATATGATGTTGAAGACTAACAGTTATTTGGGCAACCGTGTTTCCTTGGTGGCAGTATTATTGTAGAAAATGGCTTCAGATGCCCAAGTTTGACTTCTTGTAAAGATTGACTGAAGGGTATTATAGAGGTAGGCCTACCTCCACAAGTTTTGCTTATACTGATTTATAGCGCAATGGCTGGTCCATTGTTCCTATACGAGACTAGCTCTGTTTTCAAGAACAGGTTCGGCATTTACGTAACAATCAAGTATCATCTAACTTTCCAACGCAGTTTGCAACTTTTGAAAAGGCCCGCAGTATCACGTTACTCCTAGCTAGTCACGTGGCAGAGTTACTATCTGTCACAGTTCAGAAAAATCCACCAACATAAAAAAATATATATTTGCAGAAGTCTCACTCAGACTTCTGATATTTGTTATCGAGAATTATACAATTATTAGTAACTTTAAGAAAGAATTGAATTTGGCCGTAGCTGTATGACAATCGATATTCCAGATGAATATATGCAGTTGTATATTGTCGGAACACGACCGCGTTATGTCATAGAGGAAAGACGGCGACGGGTTTTACAGGAATAAAAAGGCAGGGCATTAAATAAGGGTACTAAATACTTATCGCACAATGTTCAGTATGAGACATGTAGTGTTAACGTCCACCATCCTCAGCATTTTCAGTTGTGAAACGACAGTTAATAACGAGCATAAACTCGATAATGTACGGGGTTGCAGTTTTCAAGTCAGTGGGAGGCATTGGGGGTCGATCCGGTCAAAATTACTTTGTAGTATTTATCTATGTTGTTTTATTTATATTTTACGTTTACAAAGTTACTTTGACCTCACTGATCGCCTATACGTAGGTCAGTGATTATACGATACTGTTTTAGATAAAGTATTATCATAACGGAGTGTTTAAGGGGCCACTACTCTTGTAACCATATACCAGAAATGATGTTAGAGTAATCTGATCTTTTTTTTTAATTCTGATACACTTTTGTTTTTTATCAAGGTGCCATGGCTTTGGGTCATATGAGAAGTCTATCAAGTAGTCTTCTGGTCATATACATTCAGCTTTGAAAAAAGGTATTTCGTCTACGCACATGCTAAATTTTTTGTTTTTTCTTGATATTATTTTTAAAAGTAATCGATTTACAGAAGATAAGTGGATACAGAGGGTTTGACAGTGAATAATCGGTAGATATCGATCAAATTAAGAAAATTCCTTATTATTTAAAGGATGTTGAATATAAATGTAAAAGCTCAAAATATAGCAATACCAGTAAGGTCGACAGTATTTTTTTTTTTTTTTTTTTTTTTTTTTGTGTTTTGGTTATACATTGTGCAATTTGTGCTAGCTTTGTCTAGCTTACATTTAGTCTTAATACATCTTGAGGATCTGCCTGACAATATTTAAGCTCTTAGGGCGATTATCTTGTTTGTGTATATGAGCTGATTCTATATCTTTGCCTTAATTATAACTATTCTATATGTTGTCTGAGTTTTAATAATTTAAATCAGCGAAGAAGTCACCAAGTATATCCCCTTTGGACCAGGCAAAAAAAATAAATAATGATAATAAAAAAAGAAGAAGATATGATGTCATAATCCATGTTTATTAAATAATCATAAACTGTATTATAAAGCTCGGTTAAATAGAGAAGGTTTCACAGTGAATTTCAAGATGATTTTAAGTCATTGTCTATAAATAGATAGATGTATCCTTATAGTAAACAGAAACACTGTGGATTGTTGTAAATGTTGCCATCAGTCAACACAGGTCAATGACTTATAAATAAAAAAAACCCATAAAAATACAAAAATGCTAAGCTTTCCTTTAGTTCGTCTAAAAGACTATATGTTTTCGCACTCTATATAGCTATAATGAATGGATAAAGCATGAAATAAAGCAAGTCAAGGTTTGTTTCTCGCAGACTGTTTTTTATTGGTTGTTTCGTTCATACGTCACAAATTGACATGGCGGCACTGGTGGAGCATTTCTTTCCACAGAGAAGGGAAGTTTGAAAAATGTTTGATTGATGTTCAAAATCTGGTAAGTCTTCTGCTTAGCTGTAGATTTGATGGTATGAGCGATAATTCTGATATTGAGTGAGCTGTCATTTTAAGCGATGTGCTCATTGTGCGACCGTGTAACTTGTTAATAGGCTGTGATGGGTTTGGTGACGAAGGCGTGTGTCTTGAAATCAAAGCAGGAAGTGTTAAGTTAGTATTATTTGGCTTTGTTCACGGTGGAATCACGAGATAATTTGTCAAGAAATGCCTTTCTTGTGACGTCTAGCGTTGAGTGCGAAACCTAACCATATTGTTTGATAGCTTTGCACTTAGGCATTTAATAATGAAATAAATGTAACTCGGTTGTATCACCAGCTCTATGTTGTTGTTGTTAGGATGCGTTATCAAAACAACTTTTGTCTGTAACTAAATGTTCAATGTCTGACCGCCACAGAAGTTTAAATCCACTGTAACTATGAGCTACAAGAACTCAGCATGCAATAAGCATTCACTATCGAATAAGAACTTACAGACATATCGTGGATTTTGTATTGAATTTAACTTTCAAACTATAGTGTTTCTGAGGAGGTTGATGAAAGCATTCTGCAAGGGACCAGTTGCTGAATAGGGCCCCATCCCTCGAAGCACTATTAGATTTAATATGTTATTCTAACCCTCCATGGGTTACATACCGTGCGCAAATATACATAACAAGGGTGTTATGTTGCCAGTGGTGTCGAGGATGGTTTTCTTCACCCATGGGCTGGCACATCGTCATGTAAGGGAAATACCGTTGAGTACGAGGTTAAACCCCAATCAAACAAAAACAAAAAAAAAAAAACCTATTCATACAACCCTTATGCTGGGAGTTGAATTCTGTACACAAGATTTTTTAGTGTTATTTATGACGGATGGCAGCTGAGTTACTGAGGAAAAACAAGTAGGAAAACTTGACAGCTTTTTATGCAAATTTTAGCTAGTTAAAACAACTATTGAAGCAAAGTGCACCTGTCTTTTTACTAGTTTAGTATCGGGTATTGCCACCTATCACTGATGTTATATTGGCCTACTGACGCATATCTATAGGCTGCTACTTTGGATCACTGAATCAAATCGGAAGAAATGAGTATCAAAAAAAATATGTGTATGGTGGGCAAAATGGTCATTTTGCTTCATTTTTCAAGTTACTCAGTATCCAATTTTAACCGTTTCCTTATTTCCTGCTTGTACAGTTTCTTAAAACAGGGTGATCAAATTAGCGAATGTTCACTTCAGGGTGTCCGTACGGACTGGTGGACATCCATCTGCCTAATTGGGCACAGACAGTGTGAAATCGACAAACTGTCGTTATATAAGTGAAATACCCTTGAGTATGATGTGAAACCCCAATCAAACAAATTTCACTCAAGGTACAGTGTGATCAGTCATCATTTGAAGTGAAATACCCTAGAGTATGAAGTTAAACCTTATTGCACCTAACTAACGACTCCCTTCAAAAAAATTAACATCACTCTGAATATAAAATTGTAAATGAAAAAAATAGATGAAGTTACATGTATGACAACGCATCAACAGAGTGAAATGACATTTAACACCCAACAATCCAACCAAGCAGAAACCATCATACTTGAATAAACAAGTTTGCTCTAATATTGTGGTGTACAGTATATCTGCTTGTGCAAACATTTGTTTCTTTCTTTGCTGTGTTGATTCTGTATTAATACTATAAATAGGTGTAAACCCGCAACAAGACTAACAGACCGGGCCACAACCAGGTGAATCTTTAAATTGTATCCAGAGATTATTTCTACTTTTGTTTCTCATTATACAGAATCGTGTGGGTGATTTTTACGAGGTTTCTTCTCGGTTTTCCACTGTAACAAGGCAATGAACAGTGTGAAGTGTACAATCGGTCGTCCTATAAGTGAAATACCCTTGAGTACGATGTTAAACCCCAACAATCATTTTACAGTGTAGGAACGGTTCATCTGATTGTTTAGCAGGGGCTTACCTGTAGGCAACCATTCTTTGGACACTGAATTTAACAGTTTTCTCATTTAGACACCATGTTTTGTGAAATTTAAACATGCATGAGATAGGGAAGGTGTAAAAATTGGACAACCAATTACTTAAAAAATAAAGCAAATTTACCATTTTGGACACCATACTATTGATTTCTGGCTAAACCCCTGTTAAAATCTTTATAACAATTATTAAACACCAACGAAGCAATGTATCAAAGCAATATAACGTTTCTGCTACACTCACATTGGATACTGTGTAATGTTTGATAGGGCTGGCTGGCATCTTGCCTACAGTTATATAACATTGGTCATTGACTCACTGGTCTAAGAGTTCACGCTGCGGCTTTGCCCATTTCAGTGCATTATTACTGTTAGCTTTATACACAGGACATACGTACAAGTTGGCCAGGCAGGAATTATTGATTATGAAGGGTCAGTTTTCCATGGTACTAAATATAATACTCATCAGTACAAATTAAGACCCTGTGGTTTTACAGTTTTTTAATCATTTTATATGTTCAGTAATGAAAATTTTCTTAACAAATCGGGTGAGTAGATATTTTGTTTCTGGCCAAGGTAATAAGATTCAATGAAAATTGTAGGCTGTTGGGAGATAAATGCATTTTTGTGGTTCAATGGTTTTCATGTTGACCTCCAGATTCTCCTTCAAGGATTCACTGAAAGGTTCCAGCCTGACAACCTCAGTTAAGTAAGGTATTGACATGATGTCGCTACGGCAAGCATGGTAGTGCTTTCTACAAAACCTCCTCCACGTTTTCACCTGTACTCAGGTATACTGGAGAAAGAAGTGGACCTTTATAATTTAACTACCCGTGTGCATGATGTTCAGGGGCTTATAGCGAGCAAATACTTAATTTTATACTGAAAAAAAATTATGTTTTTTTAATTGTCATATTGAATTGTTTTCACTTTTTAATCCCCAACTTTTTCCTTTTTTTCATACTTAAGCATTACTAATGGAGTCTGAGTTTTTAAAAATGATGCATTAAAATGTTGTCTCAAATTGAGAATATTGTCCAGCTTATACTAAGCCTTTCGGGAAGCTAAATTGGACTTCTTAAAACCCTTAGATGTTGAACGGTAACCTCAATCATACGAGCAAACAGATCCTATTAACTTTGCTCTGGGAGGTAACAGGCAATAAGACATCATTCAATTTCTGTTCCTGTGTCATTGTTATCGCGTCTTGTTATAGCACTGGGCCCTCTGTGTTTCTCAGATGATGCTTCAGTCACAGCCCATAACACTTATCAAATTGTTGATGGAGTCTATCGGATAATCACATGATTTCCCAGAAAGTTTGTGCCCTTTGGCTATAAAGGGCAGTGAGTTTGTTTGAACAGTAGCTACATGTATACTGTCTTTACTTAGCACTGGATGAAAATTAACTTTCCAACATTATTGGAAATGCTTCGCTTCTAGGTTGTGCTATTATCAACTAGTCAATTATTGTTGGAATACACTGTCGTCATAGAAGAGAAATACCCTTAAGCATGGCGTTAAACACCAAGCAATCAATGTAAGGATGCTGTCTTCTCTGTCCTTCCCTTGACCATTTTTCTGAGATCATATGGATAGGCTTCAAATAAAACTAGGTTTGGTGTTGAACCCCAGTCAAACTAACTTACTAACCACAGTCATTTACTCACTGTCCTTATTTGGGGGAATAGTCATTTTTCTAACAGAACAATACATTCCTACTGTAGTATTACTTGTCCAATAGTTTTTGTTGATTCTTTGTGAATGGCCTCATACATGTAGATATTGAATTGACTTAAATCAGGTTCTAAGTAACAACCCATTCCTTAGATAATGCACAATTGTCCTTGGACAAATGTGACAAACACCCACTCTTTATTTTTCTGACGGGTTCAAGTCCGCCTTTCGACCATCAGGTATATGGGCAAGTCACATGTTGTGGCTCCGGCAATTGCGGGGGTGGTTTTTACGAGGTTTCCTCCTGGTTTTCCACTGTAATATGGCTGTGTACTGTGTAATGTGGACAATTTGTCATCATATAAGTGAAATAACTTTGAGTATGACGTTAAACACTAATCAAACAAACAAACAAACAAATTATTTTTCTGCTGTGGCATCAGGTGGAAGTGTCCAAAGTCGGGCTACTGAAAAAAGCTAACTTGTTTTCTTACTCTGATAGATAAACCAATACCCATGTTATACACAAGCCTGGTTAGACTTTTATTAAACAGTTCAATATCAAGACAAGGTGGTTGAGCCATTCAGCTGACTAGAAAGGCCTTCTGTGTCTTGGGTAGCGAGTGCACTTCCTTAACTGAACGAGATTTCTTCCTGGTTATCCACTGGAATTAGGCTGTGTAAAATGTGAAGTGGACAATCTGTCGTCATATAAGTGAAATACCCTTGAGGACAACGTTAAACCCAAATCAAGCAAACAAACAAACCCTAAGAGGTCATTTAGGACAGCTTGTAACAAGAACATTCAACCTATAAAGTTACATTATAACTTTATATATGAAAACAAACAAACCCTAAGAGGTCATTTAGGACAGCTTGTAACAAGAACATTCAACCTATAAAGTTACATTTATAACTAGAATATATGAAAAATTCTTTTTCATACAAAGTAAGCATTGAAGGCTTCAATATCATGAATAAAGGGGCTTTGACAAGGCTATCATTTCATCCTACTAGAGATTTAAGTAGTATTTAAATAAATAAATAAATATGAGGCCAACTCTTGCTTGTTATTATACATGTAAGTAGGAGTGGTTATCCAACTTGAATCTGTGTCAAATAGAGGTTATTTAACAAGAGTTTTTATGTATCACCTAGGCCTATTTATTTAAACAAAATCATAGGTGACCTGGTCAGAGTGGAGTGATTTTATTTTAAAAGTTTTTTTTGACATTTTGGAATGGACTGTATATCAAAGTAAACATTAATGTTATTTTCACATATTAAATTAACACATGTTATTACATGGTTTATGACAGGGACTGTCATGTTTATACTTACAGTGCATGAAGCAATACTTACAGTCATTTTGTGTTTTATGTTACAGATTTTATCAGTTGAAATAACCAGGGAGAGTGTCATCTAATTCACAAATTACATTCCTCTTTCATCAGAATCTCCGGATCAGGAGACAGGTAAAGTCCACATTTATCTAATTAACATGTTTCTATGTGTCAAGCATATGTGCAAGGTACAACAGTCACGTATATCCAGCAATGCTTGGTTGGTTTCTACAAGGTTTCCTTTCCGTTTTCTTCATTATTTAAGTAGGGTAGAACAAACCATGCACTAACGCAGCACAATAGAATTCCTAGAATGGAAATACATGTACAGCTGAGATACCATGCTAAATTTGATCCATATCTCTCAATGTAACATATACCAGTCTGAGGCATTTGGTACCCTGCTGGGTTGTATCAATTCCAAACCCATACCAATTAAGGTCTCAAGATTTCCCAAGTAAATTGAAGTAAATTTTTAAAAACAAGCATGGCCACCATCTTCTCAAGTTTTGTTCTTTAAATTTGATAAAAACATACTGAAGAAATTGATACCAACAAACTTTAAAACTTATCTAGTTCAAAAAATTGGAAACATCATTCAGATGGCTCTTTTTTTTTTTCAAACTTCATTTTTTATATTGCTAGGATAAGCATTATCATGACAACTCTTGACATCAAGGGAGGTGACTAGGCAAACCCTATTTTCTGATTTTAACAAGTGAATAAAATCCAAACTTCACACTCATTCCTAACCGAAGTACAAGCTTTCAGAATCATCATCAAAGTTTGCACAATATTTGTACTTGAGCACGGCATAACTACGGATTGTCATCTCAGTGGTGACACTGACATCACCTGCAACAAATTATGACAAAACCGGATAGAGATGTAACAATACACCCCAGCCACGATAGGATATGTATCGGATTATTGGATGCTGTACATTCTTGATTCCCCGGTTCGCAAGTATATAAAGTTGCCTCGCTTTTTCCTGTATTGTTATGATTTACACTTACTGCATCTCTTTTATTACCTCAAGGCATTGCAGGGAACTGGTTAACACATCCTGGCAGCATATGTAGTATGCTACATGTATTAAACTGTGTCACCATGTTTGTTGTGGTGCAGCTGATGAATTGGATATATTTGTTGTACGTGACACATAAATACACATTAATGTGGTATCGTGATACAGGGATATACATTTTTTTTGGCCCTTTACCTATGAGAACAGCAGGGCAGTTGACAGCTCCTTTGAACACAAGCCGTTTTTTAAATTTGAAAATTTCAATTATTTTGGAAATGTCATTAAAAGATTAAATTCGTATATGTAATTGTTTATGAGAAAGCTCATTAACATTCAACCATGGACACAAACATTGACCCATAGCTCCAAGACCAGGGAAGTTTCTTACTGACCAGTAACATGTATTTAGTTTTACACCCTTCATTGGTTCACCACTTCAGTTAATTTTCTCACACTAACAATAAAGATTTCATCATTACAGAACACTGAAATGCATTATTTGTCAATAATCATCGTTGAGTACTAGTCTATTTGATACGTGATTGAGCGCATATAATCCTACTCAAGTATGCTCAGCCTTAAAAGGATCTTTTTGACCAGTTACTTTACAGGGACTGGATTGTTCTAGTTTTGGGCGGGTGAGGGTGGCAGCACCTAAATACACCCACACCCACCAACTGCTGCCACCAAGTCTAAAAGAAGTTAATTATCTATTAATAAATACAACCATTAAGAAGTGTTTTCTAATCTTTTCAGTATCCTTGAACGATGCTGACCAACAGTATTATAGTGAGAGGCTGACCAAGATTTCATTATTGAGGAGTATTTTCAATAATAAGCATGTCTCAATCAGACGTCATGAAGGACGTTTATGTCTACGAAGCTATTCAACAGTTCATTCCGACAACCAGTGAAATTGAAAATCACTGTATCCGATTGGATCCAGGCGATAAGATGGAAATGAGCGTAGAGTTTGTCCCGAAACTTTCAGGATCAATTGAGGAACCACAAGGCTGGGTATACGGCAAAAACAGCTCAAAAGGCATTACAGGGTATTTTCCAGGTCACATTGTCCGATTTGGTGGCCGTGACACAACGTTTGACCGAGGTCAAGTACAACTGAGCGACGACAATTCTGGATATGAAGGATCACCCGGAGGTAAGTTTGGGTATTTTTTCGGAAGCGTTTACTGAATAAAGGCTTTGCGGAGGCTAAGACATTGATTGGTTAGAAAGCCCCCATACAAAGCTAAAAAAAAAAAGCCCATGAACACATTAACTGTAGTCACAAGATAATCATCAATTTTTCATTAATTGTTTATTTAGGTTACAGAATTATTGATTATTGAAGTATTTCAACACTACTACACATATCCTTTTATTGTAATAAGGGGACAATACTCTCGTATGAATTTCTTATATACAGATGTTGGTTTAATACTGTGAATATAAGATTATTAGATGATGACCATGATTGATTTAATTCTTGTAGATCTGTGACAGGTAGGTAAATTATACTTAGATCTGCATTTAGTGTGTGTCAGACTTAGTACCAAGCACAACAGGTTCAAGTCTATGTTGACAATGATCATAATGGTTCACTGGTTATTGAATGATGAGTCATACAGCACTCCCAGAAGCTTACTTCCCATGTCAGACACAGATTAACAGGCTATTATCCGCAAATAAACCAAGGGAGAGATGCGTTCTATGCCATGCTGTACACAAAAATACACAAAATGTGAAGAAAATGCTCCTAAACATTTTTTTTACGCATTCATTTCTTTTAGGGTAAGTAGGTCTGGATAGTGGATTCAGCAGTTAACTCTCCATGATCTGTTATGGTTGATTTGATAAAATTAATGGCAGAATTGTGTGGAAATTTGACACATAATGTATCAATAATTTGCTCCTTCGTCACGGTCCCTGTTTACTTGAAACAGAACTGATGATATTTCTTCCAGCAAAAAGGATTTGTGTGTTGATCAGTATCTCCATATTTCTGTTAAAAGAGTACATTTAGTTTCAATTAAATGACTCTCCACATTAAGGTATTTGGAATGCTTTGAACACAAACAACAACAACAGTGAGTAATGCATTCTCTCAGATAATTCAGTCCTTCCTTTAAGTATGTGTTAATTGGCTTTTATATTTTTTAAACTTCTTATATTTTTAACTTAAAAACACATTATTTTTCTCATTGGTAATTTCACATCGGGGCTGAGCCAATCGAAATAGTGAGTCAGGGAGATTTAGCTAACCAGATGTGCATTGATTGGTTTGTGTAGCGAGATTACCCCATTGACCGTCAACAAGTAAGTTGTGTCTTTGAGATGCTGAAAGCTGGCTTGTAAGACGCAATGTGTTACCGTATAAGAGGCATGTGTGACACATTTATTTCGCAAATTTGTAGGAAAAAACCTGCGGTTAAAAGGGAGTTAGCTTCTCGGAGTACTGTAGATTCTAGGAGTAGATATTTGTTGTGAGTAAAGTGATTTATGACAAAATAATGTTGGATGCTTAATAAAGTGATGTTTTGGCGGCCTTTGATGTAGCATACAGCTCATTATCTTTATAACTTTTGATCATATGGGCACAGGAATATTGAGTAATACAAACCTATAAATCATCTCAAATTCTACACTTTGTACAAAATACATATGACTTAATAAACTATAAAATAAATTGAAATATGGGAAGTAACTCTATTGTGTTTTTACTTGTAAAGTTACATCCCTTGAAAACAGGTCATTGGTCTGCTTTACTTCAGTCACAAAAACGAATGCAAAATATGTTTGAAGTTATTTTCCATGCAAATCCATATTAAAAGAAAATATTTTCAATTTTATCATATCTTGTTTTTATATACTTACTGTTGATATATAGAATTATTTTACTTTCCATGAAGTTAGGATGTATTGTTGCCTAAATGCAGAGATAGACTGGAGTTAAAATCTTGACAAGTTAACCAAAACCTCAAAGTACACTGACTGTCTGGCTGTACATTGTTGTGGAACAGTTGACATAAACAGTTACCGAGGAACACTGTTTATGTGGATTAGTTGATATACATGGTAGCTGTAGAACACTGTTGTGGAACAGTTATTGTGGACCATAGGCTGTACACTGTTGTTGTGTTCAGTTATGAAGAAGTTGATATAACGGTTTCTGTGAGAGACTGTTGTTGTGGAACAGTTGACATATAAGGTTACTGTGAAACGCTATTGTTGTGGAACAGTTGATATACACCAATATTGTGGACAGGCCTAGAAAAAATGTGCAATATAGCAATGTCATTGCCGGGAAGATCGGCGACTCTCGCGGGAACTTCGTGAGGCATTAAAAAAAAAAAAAAAAAAATTTAAATTCTGGTTGCTTTCGATGTCAAAGCAAGAAAATTT
>JARFOD010084959.1:0-18846 GCA_031763545.1 Mopalia muscosa | reverse complement strand
AGAGATAATTTGCAACTGATTTATCACAAGATGTTTACGGTAGTTTGTTGGATTGGGGTTTTCATTTGTTCAGTTTATTTCATTCATAGGACAGTGTGGTAGAAACCACCTTTGACATCACTGGCAACAATCTGAGCCTGCTTCAAATCTTAGGTTATACAGAATTTTGCTGCCATAGCAACACACTTTCTTATGTTCAGAACTGGTCATATAGGGACATGGTATTTTTGGTTAGATGGTCACTTTGTTTTAAATTGCCCACAGTTCCAGATCACCACTCATAACTTTGATAGCACCTGATGAAACATTGATTATCACAAAAAGTCAAGGCATATGGTGCTAAACTTGGCAACATATTTATTATGCCAGTATAAGCTTATTCAAGTCATGTTTTTCAGTCTTTTGAACTTTTGGCCCATAACACTCATCATCCCATTCCAAAGATCAAAACGCATAAGACAACACTTTCGCATGTTCAACCCTTGCTTCAAAAGCGGAAAATGTATTGTGTAAACGAACTCCAAGAATCTTGGGAGTCATGGGGTTTATAACCAGTAAAGGTTACTTTGGATTCTGAGTAAAGAAACTGTTCACTGAACCATGGAACCTGACCCCTTCTCCCCAGGATCTATTTTTCTGTGTGTAAAGCCAAAGTTGTTTCACCAATATGACAACAGTCCATGCAGCCCAATAGGTGAAGGAGACCGCCTTTGATGGTCACTTGAAAAACAAGGACAATATACAAGCCTACCTCACATGGCACAGGATATGGTGCCACAAAGTTTTTAAAAAGTTTACCCCACACAGGATCGGTTCAGCGTTGACCCTTTATTCTGTAAACACCGGGGAATGAAGAAGCAACCCCAAACAAACAAAGTGTTTTTATTATATGTGATAAATCAGAAAAAGAAAGGTAAGTTAAAATGTTCTTTATTACAAATAAACAGATTCGACATCATTTTTACTGGATAAATACAGCTCAATTTCTTGTACACTTTTGACAAGTTTCTATTGAACACCAGTTCAATTATACCTGAAGATAAATTACCCCCTTTTACTGTCATTGGTGCAGTTCCAACAATGAAAATTTTGTATTGTGTAGATATGGGGTCTGGGAGTATAATATTCCTCAGAGTACAGCATGAATATGCTTCTCTTCAAAACATACTGCCAGTAACCAACACCCAACAAAGATCAGAATTGATTTGTGAAACTCAGCTATGTTATTTTACAGGTCAATTTCTATTCAATACAAACAGGTCTTGGAAAGTATTTCACAGTTTGAGTTTCGGAATTTTCAGATAAAAGCAATTCTAAAAATTTAAGAAAATAGACAAAACAAAATATTTGTTAAAAAATAAACTTAAAACAGTCAAATGTAGAAATTAATTTCTATCAACACAAACTTTACTGCAAAAAGGACAATTCCACAGTTATGGTATAACATAAAATCTTGTGAAAGTGTCACAAAAAGATAAAGTTGTAATGCTCCCAAAGCAAATAATGGAATGAAAAGTTTATGTTTTGAAGACAATCAACATAATATGGTATCGACCCTCAGATAGATGCTGACAGCAGGAGATTTGTCAATGTAGACTTTTATTATAATGAACATATTGGTTGCTATTGCCAGTCTCAACCTAAGCCAGTACATACATATGGGTTTATTAGGAAATGATAAACATAACCGCAAAATTTCAATTTATCAATTTATTTATTTTTTTTTTTTACCTTTTTCACCACACTCATTCAGTTTGCACAGGTTGTGTGGAGCAAAATACGTTTTTCATGACTACACATTTATAACGTACATGTATTATTTACATTCATACCATTCACAATATAACACAGAAGACAAAAATATTTCCATTTTCATTTCATATGTAATGATTACATCAGTAATAAACAGTTCATGATGGTCGATTAGCAGAGTTTTTGAGTGTTTGTAGGTCACCAAATTCAAAGGTATAATCTGGTATGTATATATTTGAAGGGAGATAACTGTTTTCTGGACTTTCTCATCCTCTTGTGTATTTTCCCCAAATGTGTAACATGAAGACTGAAGCGATGAATAACAAACTCATGACTAGCACTGGGACGGGTCCTCTGTGAAAATAAAACAAATAAAACAAAGATTAAAATGAAATAATGAAACGTCAACATCATTGAACAAAAAATAAATCCTGTCGGCTATAAATAATCAATCCTGACCAACTCTTGGTTTACATTATGTGTAAGTACATTTATGACAACAAGCCCTGTTGATATGCACTTAATTGTTTATTGCATTGAATTTTGTCCTATTACACTACATCTTAACTTAAATATTGCAACAAAAAGGCTTTAAATACTGGACAGGGGTGGACATTCATAAACAATTCACATATTCATTAAAATTCATATTGTCCTGTTAAGTTTTCCAGAATTTAACATAGATTTGAATGGTCTGCAGGACAAAATTGGAAAATGTCTGACAAAACACTTTAAAGATTTCCACCCCTGCTTAACTTTATTATTTATCAGATTTTAGATAAACGACCCGAGGCACAATAGTGGGGTCAATGAACTTAATAACAATTATTATAATTGAATAGACCCAAGGCACAGTAGTGGGCTCACTGTACTTAATAATAATTATTATGATTGAATAGACCAAGGTACAGTAGTGGGCTCAATGTACTTAATACTAATTATTATGATTGAATAGACCCAAGGCACAATAGTGGGCTCAATGTACTTAATAATTATTATGATTGAATAGACCCAAGGCACAGTAGTGGGCTCCATGTACTTAATAATAATTATTATGATTGAATAGACCCAAAGCACAGTAGTGGGCTCAATTTATTTAATCATAATTATTATGATTGCATAGAATTGCCTGTTGGTTGGTTAATTGCCATGCTCAAGGACTGGTTTGAATATGACAATTTAACTCATATAAAAATAATCCAATTTAATGATAAAGGGTTACAACTCACACTTTAATACCAGGAGAATCCTCTGTGTAAAATCTCCACATACCAGCTCCGCCACCAGCTGCTGCTGTAGGCTTACGGGAAGCTGTCGATGTTGTTTTCCTGAAATAAGAGGACACTTGGTTAAATTTGTTGTAAAAAAAATTAATGTATTTTGTTTGCTTGTCTACGGTTTAACGTCGTACTCATGCAGTCACAAGGGTATTTCACTTATATGACGATGCTTTGTCCACTTAACACTTTTCCTTGACCTACAGTGGAAACCTGGGAGGAAACCTTGTAAAAACCACCCTTCGATTGCAGACATCATATTTTAGACCAGACCTGTGCTGTCATCTTTCCAGCATTACCCTAAAATTGGTCCCCTAAAATGTTGTGAGATAACGGATCATTGACAGTTTTACCTGGTTTATTGATTTTATAATTACAATAAATGTGTCTTTTTGAAAAGAAAAAAAAAACAGCTTTAAATAACAATCTTCATTGATTATCGGATTACAGAATTTGTCCAAATTCGTCCTCCTAAATTAAGTTTGCATAACCGTTTGGAGGCCCTGTTCTGTTCCATTCTCCCTAACAGCACAGGCCTGTGTGACTCACTCATATACCTGAAGGTCAACACACGGACTCAATCCCATAAACGGTAAATCGAAATAGAATAAGTAAGCGCTCACACTACCACTAAGCAGTGGTTGAAATGTTCTCTGTCTACCCATCGCTGACAAGTGGATTTTCACAAGCAACAGGTGAAAATAAATTCTGCCTGTCTCCAGTGACAGGTTATTTTAAATAAATAATCAACCAATTTTTCAAATTCTGTTTTGATAGATAATAAAGATGAGTGTGTTCACCATTATTTGCACCTGAGTGACATTTCCAACACTGATGTTTTCATATTGGTAAATAATAAATATGATCATTAATTTGACAGAAGGACCTATTATACATTACACACACACAAAAAAAAAGAGGACAGGTGTAGAAATTGACAGGGGACAGGTAGAAAATAAAACTACCTGTCTCCTAGAACAGGTGGAGATTGTAAAACATTTCAACCCCTGCCACTTTTCACTAAGCCATGGTTGAGGGCCCTAAAACAAAGGAGCTTTCTTGAAATAAACTTTACTTTTTCTATATTTGTTTCTGGTTTAATTGGGGTATAAACCTTGTAACGGAAGTGTATTTATATGACAGGCTGTCTTAATCTATTGTATTGCACTGAAATGTTAAACCACTAGTCTTTAATTGTGACAGTGTGCAATTCAAATATTCAATGGATATATTTTCATAGATTCCTATGTGGGAGTTTACAAGCAACAAAAAATGACAAGCTCTGAGACCAGGTGCCAACAGGACATTAAATTCTCTTATGACCTCTTTGCACTGCTGGAGATTGGTCAATGTTGTTTCTCTATAGAAACCATTACCTTTGTCTGACAGTGGACCCACCACCGGAGCGCGGTGAGACAGCTTTGGATGATGGGGAGCGACCAGCTCCCACTGATGTTGATGAACTTGGAGCAGGCTGGAACAGAAAAATAAACAATCCTGTGTTTTAATCAGAGTTGTAATGGGTGGACCAATTGGCCTTAAACAAGCATTACATCTACAGTATTTTCGTTATTTTTGGGATAACACTTTCTCAGTTAGAACATATACCTGTTCAGAAAATTTTTTTTTTTTAAAAGGCTGAGTGGTCTAGATAGCCTGCATTTACTGCTGACGATTCGGTGCTTAACCCTAAGGGTTGTGTGTTCGATTCTCGGACGGGTTTCAACCTACCAAATTTTCTAAACAGGTATATGTTTTAAGAAAGTGTTATCCTCAAAATACTGTTAATCTTCACTTTTTAAAAGACACAAAAATTATTCAAGCATTACATCTGTAAATAAAGAACTTTTTTGCAGTGAAAACCATTGTGTTTGTATTTGTCAACTATAAAGCAACAGTAAGGCTCTTAAATCCAAATAAGCTTTGGTGTGAAGATGATGTTAGTAATGACAAAGTAAAAGGAATATTTTGTTTGTTTGATTGGTGTTTAATGCCGTACTCGAGGGTATTTCACTTATATGACGAGGGATTGTCCACTTCATACTGTACACAGCCTTATTACGGTGGAAAACCGAGATGAAACCTAGTAAAAACCACCCCTGTGATTGCCGGCAGCACAACATGTGACTTGCTCATATACCTGATGGTCAACAGGCACCCCGATCTGGTGAACAGTAAATCGAAGCAGGTTCAGTTTAGGAAGCGCACTCGCTACCGCTAAGCTGCGGCCCAAAAATATTTTGAAACGGCAAATGATTTTGTAACTTGGTAATGCTAACGGAGAAGAACTGATGCCCTATGAGTAGAATACCATCGAAAAAACTTTCAGACATAACTGTCAGCACACAATACTTCTGCAACGAGTGGGAACCGCCAAAGGTGACTATTTTGAAGCTGGCTTTTGTGTACTTATATATTTATTGAGCTCAAAGGGAGGAAACGATGCTTTTATTGATAACCTTAGTCTTCATATAAAAAGCAAAAAGAAATCAAGACAGGTGAGAGGATATTTAGATGATTAGATCTAAATTCAAGGTAGCTATGCTACATGAAGCTTCCTAAACACTAGAAATACCCCAATCATACCATGATTCGGAACTTTATCTTTACTATAGGCCTATACTATAGTTTATTTGGATACGAATTCGCATCTAAATTCATGGAAGTTTTGGCTGGCCAGACTCTGGTCTGACTTTCAACTTTATAACTGTTATTTCATTAGCTGCTGATGGGTGAATTTGAAGAACAGGTGACAGGTAAATTAAAGAAAGTTTTAATCACTGATCTATACTGAGTTCAGTTTTGATTTAGCTGTTTATAACATTGAGTTGTTGTTGCTCTATGCAACGTGTCGTTCATTTCTGTTAGCGTACGAGAATTAACCGATTGATTTGAACCTAATTTTACACCAAACGTGTCATCAAAATACAGATCGCAGTGATGAATGTTTGAAAAATAACTCAGTATCACGAAAAACACAACTTTAACTGTCAATATGGCTCAAAACTAAAATTAAAACAAGCATATTTTACTTACCATGTTGATTCGTTTACAGGTCCGTGAGTAAAAGAGTGACGTTGCAGACGAAAAGCGCCCTCTATATGTCACTGCGGGCACCTGCTCACAGGGGGTGGTAACTCTAACCAGTTTATTCGGTTCACACGCCACCTCTTCTTGCGAGTCGGGTTTATAGATCAGTATCCCTTTTCTATCAATGTGGAGATGAACGCAGCTAATGGAAATAAAGAAATCAAAAAACGTTTCCGAAAATCAGAACGAATTAATTTTTATTCTTGTTTTTTGGGGTGTTTTAATTCATTCAGCAATAAGTCAAAAATCCTATGCAAGCACAAACAATGTAGGCCCATATTCCCACCTCTTTATATACTGCATAAAGTAAGAAATTTAAAAAAAGTATCGTTGTTTGGAAATAACTAAGGTACGCATTCAACTATTTCGTTCAGTTTTTTTTTTATATATAGTTATTCCTGGGATTACAGTATATTGTAAACCCAGTTTATTCATTTCGATGGTCTGTCTTCCCGTTTCTCGTTTGTTTTCCTCCGTGCAAATAAAACTATCGTCATGCGCCTGTCACATCTGCCACCCAAATTTCATTCACCCCATGTCGAGTAGCACCACTTTATACACAATTAAGATTCAACGGTAACATATTAAAGTTCAGTCATGTTTTGAGTTAGGAGAATGCTCACTGTTGTCAACCTAACTGTCCACAGCTGTATCCTACCGTAGCGTATGTCCAAATATATGTCTTACTCCGGCCTAAGCTTAGGAAGAAAGACAAATGATTAAAAACATATATTGTGTTAAAGCTATACTTTGTGATATTTTGGAGCGCTCGTGTACAATTACCTTCATATAAAGTGTTCAACCTGGGAAAGATGTATAGTGTATACTGTATCCCAGGTTCACCGTAGCATCAACAAGTATATAGCTATAGACTCATCTATTTGTCTAAGCTATTGCAATAAAGGCGCATATACGAGGGATATTTTTAATCAGAAGTCGATTATGGACAATTTAACAATCGTTTGAGGGTCACGGCGGAGGATTTTCTTAAAGCATTTCCCGACATGCACGAATATGTTGTAATTATATTCTGTTACACGTTTCATTAGTGGCAGAAGTAAACCTCAAACGGGTTAAGTATTTAATTTATTGTTGGATGTCGAATTGGATTATACAAATAAGCATAACTGCGTTGAGAGGTTCAGCGAGATTACACAATTATGAACAAGGTATAGTTCCTGATTACACGTACATACATTAAATCTCTTGCCCGACAAGTCAGAGATCCCTGTTCGAATCCCGGCGGAGGCTACGCTCGTATAACCAGCGATCGGCTTACAGTAGCCCATACTGGCTGTACCCCATACGCTGGTTCATATAGCAAAGATTTTCAGGTAAAGGGCCGCGGAGTTAGGCTCTAGACTCACACAAAATTCTATTGGTTGATCTGGTCACATGAGCCTACAGTCCTCTCGTCTAAATTTGCACCGCCATTTTGCAAACTTGTACGATCGTGTGACCAGACTAACCAATAGAATTGTGTGAGAGTCTAAGAAAGGCCTAATTATGTGCTAATTATGTGCATTGTCCAACTGTGAATTAGTCCATCCCTGGACACTGGGCACTTGCCCTCATTCCACGAGAGAAACTGTCAGGTTTCTCTTAAAATTGTCCTAGTTCAAAGATGGCGGCTTTTATTTAAAAAAAAAAAATTTAAAAAGTAAATGCTAAAGTTTTGCTTTTCACAACTGACGGTGATCAAAAAATCTTGAATGAAAATACTAGTGCAAGAATAAATTTCTTAATACTAAACTGTTGAAATGTTTGCTTTTTCTCATGTCTGGTGGTAATGATGGGAAACTGATGAAGTACAGAAACAAAGTATTTTATTGAGGGAAAGTTCTTTGATCAGGAAAATGTAACTATCTTCTAGTGAATCATCAGCCGAGATATTGGTGTTTTCTTTAAACGTTGCTCTTTTACCCTTTCTAGGGACTGTTCTTTTTACTGCAATGCAAATCAAGAGAAAATGAAGTTTCAACATTAATTATTTTCTTGAAAGATTGTTCTTTGACCTGTTCAAACAGTGCTTCCCATTTTGAATGAAATATTAGTTGTAGAGCAAATATTTCAGCTATTTCCGAGAAAGTGTTTATTTTCAACATTGTAAGTAAAATGAAACAGTTATTCCCCCATTCGCTTTCAGTGAAAAATATTTAAATATTTCGGTATTGTTGAAAAGGTTTTTCTTTGACCTTTGAAAGTAAACAGAGATGAACTTCCCACTTTTATTGGATGACAGTTGTGACCGAGAAAACAAATATACTGCCTTTCAAAGCTGGTTCCTTCACTTTTTTAAGGAAAAACAAATCAACTGCATGGCTCAGTGGTAGCAAATGCGCTTCCTAAACTGAACCTGCTTCGATTTATCGTTCACAAGATCGAGTCCACCTGTCGACCATCAGGTATATGAGTGAGTCAAATGTTGTGGCTCTGACAATTTCAGGGGTGGTTTTTACGAGGTTTCGTCCCAGTTTTCCACCGTATTAAGGCTGTGTACAGCGTGAAATGGACAATCCGTCGTCATATAAGTGAAATACACTTGAGTATGACGTTAAACTCCAATCAAACAAACAATCAAACAAAGAAACAATCATTAGCCATCATTATAGAAGGACTCCATTCAAACGTTTGTCTTGAATAAGGATATTAATAAACAACAACATGCAACAGACAAATATTTTATTTGAGTACAAAAATAACAGATCTACAGGGATAGTTGGTAAATGGTATTGTTCTATTTTTACAATTCATTAATTCTACAGAAATATACAATTCTAATTTTCATTCCTGACTTTGCCCTAAAAATTTAAACTAACGCTGTTTAATACTTCAACAGGAGATTTGTAAAAATATTTAATTAAGTTTGCTATTCAAGTAAAAACTTGATTTTAACACTTATATTAAGAGTATAACAATACCAATATGGAAAAACATTTAGAATTAGGTTGTTTATAAAAATTATGTTGATAATATTTTTGATTTTCAAAATAGATGCAAATTGAACAGAGAACAATATCCAATATTTAAAAAAAATCAAATTCTAACAAAAAAAACCAACAACTCACTCACTGTATTTTACAGTAATACTTTTATACGGTAAAGATAGATGTCCTAACAGGCTGACAGAGAAAATTCTGTGTCAATAGTATGATACAAAAGATATACTAATAAAAAAACTGGATATATATATTGGACACACTAACTCAAATCAAAAGTTACCAAGACAAAAAGGCACAAAAACAACCAATTGAATTTGACTATGGTAAATATTTGTTTTAGAAGTAAAATTGAAAAAAAACAAAACATTTCGGACGAATTATTGTTGGATTTGGCTGAAAACAAGTTAAAAAGACATTGTTTTCATTTATGAAAGGAATCATAAATATTATTCATATCAAATATCACAGAAATATTAAAACAATAGGAGTTAAATGGGTATATACAAACTCTGTATAAATTGAAAGAATATCACAGTCTAGTGGAATCTAACACGCAAGACCAAAAAAAAAAATCAAAAATAATAAATATTTTTTGGAAATCTTATTGTTTTTTTTCTTCAATGTGAATTTTATAAATAGCAGGCACTTCAGCACTAAAATCACAGTGTATTTGTTTAAATATTTCAAACTCTAAAATAGGTTATAATGTGTAAAGGAGCAAACAATACATAAAATATTTACAATAAGTTTAGGTCAATTTGATATAATAACTCATACGTTTATGAACAAAAACATTTGTGAATTGTCTTCAAATAAATTTGCAGTAAAATGTCAACACAGATGTTCACAATTATACCAAACTTAAACATATTTGCTGGACAAAGTTTAATCTAACTATCTCTTCATGACTGAGGACAGAAGGAATGGGGCTGACCAACATCATCTTGACAAGGCAACTGTTTTACATCAAAGGGCAACAGAAAATTTTCCGGACTATGATTCACCAGAAAGAATTAATTATATCTGTATGCCTTCTATTTCTTTATCAATAGTCTAGATAATATGGTCAACAAAGTGAGATATACAGAGGGAAATATACTTTACATGTGATTCAACACAGTATGTCTTTTCAAATATGAAAAAAAAATAACTTCAATACAGGAAAATTATTAGGTGACCAGTATTCATGACAAAAAACCTCAAAACAAAACGGAAAGTTGTAGAAAACAGACATTCAAATTTATCAGTTTTGAATGAGAAATTGTTTGTTTTATTTATCAACTATTGAAGCATTCCATAAAGGAAGGAATCATGTTGACATACATGTGCTAAAAAGGTTGAGATTTGCTTAGGGTAAAGTTAGTTGTCAAGCTGACAGAGCAATGCAACCCCTCGACCAATCCAGTGCTCTTGTGAGCGGTCCGATGGAATCACCATGGGGATGACAAAATTGGTTGAATGACCTGTTGTTGAAAGAGTACCTCGTCTTTCGCTGGTCTTATAAACGGGAGCCACATAACTCGGCCTGTCAGGGATATCATCTCTCTTCAAAGGCTTCATCCAAATCTGTAGAAACATTTAAAGATATACATTAAAAGAATTGAATAAATGACGAGAACAAAACTTAGACACATAAATTATTAATTCAAATATATACGTTCAAAGACAGTGCAGTAACAAAACTTATGACTACAGGTAAATTTAAAAAGAAAGCAAGAATTTATATTTCTATAGTTGACACATGGTGATTTAACGATTATCTGTGGCAGGTGATTAAGTGGCAGAATCTGAAGCTCAGTGAATAATGGTAGTGTATGGACAAGTTGACTCGACAATCGAATCATGAAAATACTAGTAGTTTTTGTAGTTTGTTCAGAGGCAATAAATGAATTGCGTAAGTGTTGCATCACAATGCGTTGTCATTAGGGAATTGGGAAGAACCCAAAGAATAACGGAGAGTAAGGAGACTTTTTCGTATCGTTTTATGAGAATTTCTACAAAAACTTCGTGAAATCAAAAATAACCAAATAAATCTGTACTTTTGCAAACAAGTAAAAACCAAATATCATAGAAGTAAAGAAAGAAGGCTTACGGGTGGCATTGTGTCGAAGAGAACCTTTGGTTGCGATTCTCCGATTTTCTTTGTCTTCCTGTCCCAGCGAGCTCCTTCCATGAAAAGACCCTGGACATATATACCATCTTCAGGCGGTGTATCAAACACCTTATCGTCCAAGACCTCGTAGTCAAAGCCCAATAAATCAATGGGAATCGTGTATTTCCGGGCGTAATTTTGCTGAGCGCCTGTTAAGAAAGCCTGAGTGAAGTAGAAACCTGAAATCCAAAACACCGGTGGAGGTCCATTCTCATACCAGTCCTGCCAAAAGAAAGAAAATAAAAGTCTTATTTCCCAAATATTTCTGTTTAATTTAAATTTATCAAAAGTTAAATTTCAGTGAAATGAGATTGAAATGTTGTGACCAATAAATGATGAAGTTGTTATCCATATAAAATTCTTATTTGTTTTATAATATTTATATTGTGATATATATATATATCACATTGGGTTTTAGGACGCTTAATAAGATGAAACAAAGAAAAAGTTCATGATGTAGGTGAAGGGGCTTGAAGACAAGACTGAATTGAACTGTTGTTTTGTATAGCTCAGTTTCAGAAAGCGCTTTGTTAAAGTTTTTCAATGGGATATTAACTGACTAATCTCACATGGGTAACTATAAATTCCAAAAATCAAGTGCTCCATTATAATCTGACAAGTAGCCGGACACACAATACAATCTACACTTTTTTTTACATAATGATATATATATATAGATGATTTACCTGTAGAAATTTCAGTCTGGTAAGGAAGTCGTTGACATAGCTTCCAAGTGGTTTGAGTGAGGGGTAGGAGCGTGCCATCCACATACCCGGGATTTTACCCTTCAGGATGCTCAATACAACTTCCTCCAATTCACCAGACATAACAACCAAACCCTGCGGATAAAATAAAACATTGAATGAATGAATGAATGACACATTATTTACAAAGATTACCCTGGTTCGTGTACTGGGGCTGGTTGCTTGATGTTGGAGGTCTATCAATTACCCTTTATTAGAGATTTAATCTGGTGTAAATGGTTAACGGTCTTTTGAATCTACTGACACTGATGCGAGACAATAACTAGTAGCAAAATACATCCCCTTAGCTGAGAGGGCACCAAGGTAACCAGATCTGGAAGCCGACTTGGTGCGATATCGACTCCGTATCATTCCTAGCCAGGGGATAAACCAGAAATAAAAAGTATGGTGTCTAACATGGTCATTTTGCTCGTTTTTTTAAGTAACAGGGTGTCCGAATTTGACAGTTTTCCTATCTCCTGAATGTTAAAATTTCTTAAAACAGGGTGTCCCAATGAGGCAGTTGATCATTTCAGGGTGTCCACAGGATGGGTAGACACCTTCTACCTAAGCCACTACATCTAGCCCAGTGACTATACCACTTCACTGGCTGTTTATGTTGTACTTTAAGTTACTACCTCGTATGACAGCATACCAACCCAATGGATGAAGAAAAACACTGGCAATAAACATTAAACATGTTGTCGCTTAACTATTAGAGTGTCAGGGAAACAGGAAGATCCTCAACCACCTGCCCTGATCACAGGAAGCTTTTGATTTGTAGATAGCATTATACATGTTGACCAATGACTCTTTTGCAAAATAGGGATTGCCAGACAAAAAGGGAGATAAATCTGTCATGTAACTGAAATGTGACTAAAAACCCAAGTTACTGAAAACACATATTGACTGTTAATACCATGTTGTTGAATATTCTGCTCGTTCTATTGCTAGTCAGTGACATGGGTACCTGATTTATCTCCCTTATCAGGCATTGGCAATACCTATTTGTTAGAAGCACAATTGTCCCATTTGTCAAATTTTACCTTAATAGCTTTCCTGATGTTCACCAAACTGCTTCTGATGATAATGAGTAGTCTGTTGAATCTGACCATCTCCTGCATCAATACGGTATTCATACTCTGCTTGTATGAGGTGGGGTATTTACGCATCACTGCATCTGTGTCAAAATCGGGCGGAAGTTTTGTCAAAATATCTGCTGCTACTTCATCAACAACGTCATCCGTAGATTTACCACCTCCTGATTTAGCTTTAGCCTGAAATGAATTAATCAGTAAATAAATATTACACTAAGCTAGAAGGTATGATATGTGTATCAGAAGAGCTGTCTAAATATACCTATCTGAAGAGGTTAATCTGATAGTACATAAGAATGCTCTATTGCTACTGTAGAGTGTGACATTTGATAAATTTGTTGGTTTGTTTGATCAGGGTTTAATGTCCTACTCAAAGATTTTTCACATATATGATGACGGATTGTCCCATTTCTCACTCTTCCTTGCTTAAATACTGTGGAAAAATGACAGAAAAACCTCGCAAAAAAAAACACCCTGGCCAGCGCTGGAGTCTCATTGTGTGACTTACTCACACACCTGTTTGTCGAAGTAGAATTATTAAGTCAAGAGGCTGAACCACTTAACCGGGGCCACAGGCCAACATTTGACAAAATACAAATACTACAATTCTGAGACACAATAATTTCATATTGAGGATATGTCTCTGATAGCATGTAAGATGACATTACCTGTGACAAGAATGTTATTAAAAAAGGGTGTTATTTAAATTTGATGAAATCTAAACTTTGAAAGTGTACATTTATACAATATAATTCATCAAATGGATGAGAGTATCATTCTGATTATGCAAATTAATATAATTGATTCAAATGATAGCAAAAATATTGGCGCAATATAAAATGGGAATAAAAGAAGAAGAGGGAAAGCTGTTGTAAGATGAGGACTAGAAAAGTAAAGTAACTAGCTACGGTATAGGGAACCCATCACCAATTTACCATACAAAATACAAATATAAAATTAAAATCTACTGCTAAAAATGACCTCTCTTATTGGACTATTGGTGTTCACAGTCCTACTAGTGGTATTTTACTTATTTGTATATGAAAACTACATTGTTAATGTTTCCACAGTAAAATATACCCTAGGATATGTTTGGCAGCTAGCTCAGTCTCTACTATAGGCTTATTGTGCATTCACTACTGTGTTGGGCTCTGCACTACTTTTTATGCCTATGTGACATCTTGGTTACAGGACACAAGGACCTCAATGATTTGATGTTTTACATAGAGATGTTCCCTATTTATTGTCAATATTTTCATGATTATGCAGCGAGCATTGAGAGTGCCATTGTGTGTGTTTGATTTAAAGCCATTCTTAACGGTATATAACACCAGCACAACCATAAAATGTGAGGTGATTTGATACTGACAGAAAGTTAAATTTCCTCCAATGCTAAGTAAAAACAGCATTGCCACTCTCCAAACAAACTGCCCTTCACCAGAGGTCTTCATTGTGTTTGATGTTTGTTTGTTTGATTGGTGTAACATCGTACTCAAGGGTATTTCACTTATATAACGACGGACACAAATTCTGAAGATCACAAATAAATCTGCTTCCCGTTACCCTTTAGCTCTGTGAACACCAGGGCAACAGAAAGCAACCTTTTTTTTCACCTTTTACGATCAACCGAGGAAGCCGAGGGAGTATTCTGCAGGGCCATGGCCCACCCGCTCCCTCACAGGGCTCATTGTGTTTGAAGTAATAAAGAGTATATCACTGGTAAAATGTAAAAAATACACTTCTTCCTTTTGTTTCAGTTAAAAACAAATCAGAAAATATGCTGATTGATTAGTGTTTTAGGCAGTGCTTAAGGGTATTTTCCTTATATGAGGGCGGCATATATTCCAACAATAATTGACACTTGCTAAATCAAGATGTGAAGCATTTCCACGATGTTGGAAAGTCAATTTTCATCCAGTGTTAAGTAAAGACAGCATTGCTACTCTTCAAACAAACTGCCCTTCGCCAGGGGCGAAAATATTTTGAAATAGCTGTCCTTTTATTCCTTACATAGAGAAAAAAAAGTAATTTGTACACACTAAAACCAACCATGACACAAACACATTACAGTACATTAGAGGAAGTCACAAATGGAAGGGGGGTAAAAAGGGGGGGGGGGGGGTATAATATATCACAATTCATAAAGAAGACACCATGACGACACACAACATGTTTTCGTCCAACATCAAGTACCGGAGACATCTCCCACAAGTGAAACTGACAGCACTATTGCATTGCTACCATTACTTTCAAAGTGAATAAAACTGTGTAACGGCACAGGACACAATTTCACAACTTGCAAAACATTTACCTAAGTACAGTTTCCTGCCAAAACTTGTAACTTTTAAAATACACATCATCGTACAAGTACAAATTGTTTCACAATACAAATCTAAGGAAATCCTTTTAATATGTTTTGTGCATGTGTCTCAACTGGCTTCTTACAGTAAGTTAAAATTAAACTTTGGGACAATCAATAGACGGGTTGTACATCTAAGAACTCTTGCATATATCATCAATCATGGATCCTTTACGTCTCACAACATGAAAAGTTAATTCCTTAGGGCATCAATTTTGCCCTTACTATATGTATCATCATATAATAATTGAAGATCATTTTGTGAAATGAAGTTATTTGTTATTTCTACTGCTACAAAGGCATGCTATAAGTTAAATAAAGAAGAGATGGGTTGAAGAGTTTTAAAGCTACATTGCTACATGTATGTGGCAAATATAACGAATATGTAATCCGGAGTTAGAAGTCGTTTGGCCTGGTGTTACAAGAAATGAAGTTAGCCATCTTTCAGTTTAACTGAGACCAGTAATTAAAATGTTGTGTCAATAGTGTGGAACTATAATACCCTAGAGTCTACTCAAGATAAATTTCATTTGCAGTCAGTGTGCTATTGGAACTTAAGAACGAAAGTTGAATGTGCTCAGGTGAGTCAAATTTTTTAGCAAAACCCATGGGACACGGATTAAGAGATTTGAACACACTGCAGGGTCAGTTTAATTTAAGTCTATTTCATTCTTCACAAGAACTGCCCTTGAGTAAAATGACCTGTGATTAACTGAAATGAAGTTTAATGAGCCACATTTAAAACATATTTTGATCTGATCCCGCACAAGTCAGTATATATAAAGATGTATATAGATATAGCTTGTTTGTTTGATTGGTGTTTAACTTCGTACTCAAGGGTATTTCACTTATATGACGAAGGACACAAATACAGAACATCACGAACAAAACTGCTTCCCATTACCCTTTAGTTCTGCGAACACCAGGGAAACAAAAAGCAACCTCTTTTCTCGCCTCTTACGATCGACCGAGGAAGCCAAGGGAGTATTCTGCAGGGCCATGGCCCACCCGCTCCCTCACGGGGCCATACAGTTGGTAGAATGTAACCTGTGACCCCTGAGGTGAACCAGATGCACACACTATCTAGGGCCTAGTCTCTAGACCACTCTGCCAAAAGAGGCCCTGGAAAAATTATAAGGCTGCATATCGACATATGCTTAATGTATTAAAAGAATGTCATGCTTAAATTTTTGAGTAAAATATTAAATATTGGAAGTAACATGCTGCTGAAGATTAAAAATGTTCAATCCACTTACCATCTGTGTGTTTATGAATGATTTTTCTAAAGTGTAACTTTTTACAGGGAACATGACCCTCATTGGCTCTTGCACATTCATCATTGGTACCAAAGGGACAGAACTCTTGTAACTGTGGAACTACAAAAACAGAAACACAAATATATCATTACTGAAACATATATTTAAGAAAACACACTTAGTTATATAATAAAACACATTATATCCAAATAACTTCATCAATGGATTTTAAAGTAGGTGTACACGCTAACCACTAAGGCACGTTAGTGGTGATGCACATAAATCCCAATTTTTTCTGCCCTGAAACTTATTAAAGGACTCGGGGTTAAAAACTTTTAAATTGTACCCCTTGCTTTATCTCCATCATGTCTATATTCAAACAGAGGACTTAAACATTGGGTTTGTTTATTTGGGTATACAATCATCCTCAATGGTATTTCACTTAAGGATACTCTAACCTACAGAGCGTTTTTACGTTTCAACGTTTTACTTCTAAACTACTGTGAATTTTTCAACACATGTATATATATTCTGAATCAGAACATTAATAAGTCAATTATTTTTTTCTACAATAATGAAGGAATATCCAGTTCAATCATTTCCTGCTCAAATACGATGGAAAATCTTATAAAAGCCAACCCAGAAATTCAGGAGCCACACCTTGATTCACTTAAATACCTACGGTTTGTTTGTTTGATTGCGGTTTAACATCATACTCAAGGGTATTTCACTTAAATAATAAAGGAATACGATAGAAAATCTAAAAAAAGCAAACCCAGGAATTCAGGAGCCACATCGTGATTCACTTATATACCTACGGTTTGTTTGTTTTATTGGGGTTTAACATCATACTCAAGGGCATTTCACTTTCTTTTTTTTCTCATAAAATACATTGCTGGCGATTGATGTAGTGTCCGATGAAACCTTCATACTTGACATCATGTATGAACAAAACATACAGCTTTAAATATGGATTAAAAACAATAATAAGAATTTAAAAAATAAAAAAATCACAACTGTGAGAAAGAAAATCAAGACAGATAACAAATGCTGTTTTAAGAAAGATGCATCCAAAATGGGAGTCTCCGCACCCAATGGAAGAATTGTTAAAAGCAGACTGTTACCTTGTGACTTGAACTGTTCTACCAAAGACTGCTCCTGTCAAAGACAAGAACACAAAATCCATGTATGCCAATAATAATAATAAACTCTACATGTTCAGGCCTGTGCTGTTATCTTTTCCGGCCTAACTGCAAAATCGGCCCTCTAAAATTTTGTGAGATAACCTAACATTTGCATTTTCTCTTGGTTTGCTCATTTTTTAAAAATACATAAAAGTGCCTTGGTGAAAAATAAAGCAAAATTGCTTTGAAATACAATCTTCATTGATTATCGGATTATAAAATTTGTCAAAAATCAGAAGCAACATGCAAATTTGATGAGGTCTGCCAACAATTTGGGAAATCTATAAATTGGTCTTCCTTAATTATGCTTGAATATAAAACATGGGAGAACCCCATTCTGACCATTCTCCTCAACACCACAGCCTCCACAGACTTGTATGTTATCAACAGGTATTGCAAACTACAATATAGACTAGAAATAACTTAACACCTGGCACACTGAAACAAAAACTTGCCTCCGAAGTCTCACCATTCCAAGCTCGAATGCATTTTCTACGAGTTAAAACAACTGACGGATAA
The DNA here is from genome assembly GCA_031763545.1 of Mopalia muscosa. NCBI lineage: Eukaryota > Metazoa > Mollusca > Polyplacophora > Chitonida > Mopaliidae > Mopalia > Mopalia muscosa. The sequence continues at coordinate 475 of JARFOD010084959.1, read as the reverse complement.
CATTTTTCCAACAAGGTAATCTCATAATATTTCGTTTCTATTTTTCAATTGGTCAGCGCAGACATGTGCGAGTACTGTTTCAGAAATGCTTCTCTAATGGGTTCCTTTGTTTGATTGGGGTTTAACATCATACAAGGGTGCTTCTTAAAGGAGTCTAAAATCATTGTTTGAATCAGCCTACACCCTATACATATAACATGCCCATGATGGGAGTTTCAAGATGTATACCTGCAAATTACTTATTAGGTAATTTTTTGCGGGTTGCTGAAAGCACCTGTCTGTAAAATTAGTGGCAGAGCAGACATATGTGTTTGTTTGATTGGGGTTTAACATCCTACTCAAGGGTATTTCACTTATAAGATGACGGATTGTCCACTTCACATTGAACCTTGCCTTATGACTGCGGAAAAATGGGATTTTGTTTGTTTTGTTTGTTTGATTGGTGTTTAACGTCGTACTCAATGGTATTTCTCTT